>JAULJZ010002877.1:0-17083 GCA_032270985.1 Heliamphora pulchella | reverse complement strand
AACTATCACCTGACGAGGGATTTGTGGTGGTGGCAGAACAACTTGTGCTCCATCGGGAACCTGATTATCATTCCAAAAGTCGTCTCCATTACCATTTGGTTCGTCATGCTGTTCATTTAGTACCGACAAACGGGCTTGAATCGCCCAAATCTGTGCCTGACATTGTACCTGAGCTTGGCTTTGCTCCTCTAAAGCCTTCTGTATATCAGTAATGGCTCTCATCAGAGCTGTCAAGTTCACCTCATTCTTTGCCATCTCAGCTGACTCAGTTAGCTGTTCAGAAACTCTGTGAAGTCTGCCTGATTCTGATATCTTCCAAACACGCACTAACTGTACTCTTCTCGACTCAATGGTAAACCCTGAATTCTAAAAGTAGAATGACCAGTATTAGATACTTCTTAGAAAAAATTCTGATAGCAGACAACAAACATCCCAAATACTTGAACCATAAGCACATAATTACGGAAGCTAAAACCATGCTCCTGCGGGCTTATTTCGGTAGCATAACAACATGATGACTCGGGATGATGGCTAAGGAGAAGGTTAACCAACTTCTAGAGGGAAGGTTTATCTAAATGGGCAGCACTCCGGTAGGGAAAATAGTTCTAACCCTCAAGTGACCGGTTCGATCTAGATTTCTATGGAAAAATGGGCAGCATATCGGTAGAAAACTAGCTCACACGAGTATAACAAGGATTTGAAGAAAATAAGCCTAAACAAAGGCGGTGGTATAGAACTAACAACTCGAGAAAAACCTAGAAGAGAGAGAAACTATCTAGGGATTTCAAAACAAAACACGGGTATGATCCTGAAAAGAAAACTACAGCGTAAAGACCAAACAAGGCGAAGAACAAAGCCTAGATAAGAACTCGAAGAAGAAGCTAACCTAATCAAAAGGTGCAACGAAAAACCCGGGCCAAACCCGGGAGAAGAACTATCCTAAGCTAAGCAAACAATCCTAATAATATACAATCAAAACATTCAATTAAGAAAAACATATAATCCTACTTGGGATAGCATAACCTAATGGGGGGTTCTAAGTTTGCTATATGCAAAAGGCCGATTTTGGTTAATTTGAACATAGTACCTTCTGAATAGAGTTGAGTATATACCTCTCATGCCTAGAGTGGTACAGGACATGGTTAAACAGTATGTCCGAACTCTTTTACTGCACCTATGATAGCGTACAGTCAGTAAGGGTTGCCCGTTTTTTCAATAATTTCCGAAACGAATTAACGTTCAGTGCATCAGGTCGACCAGGCAAGGGGGTTTGAAGAACAATGCATATGCATGCGAAAATGTAAATGATAAATTTTATTAAGAACCAATGATGTTTTCAAGTCTAGACCTCTTATTTGATTTTAGAAATCAGTTCACAGCGCAGTCGCTAGAAAATACTGTAGCGTTAGGATTTAGGGGTCAAAAAATAAAAGAATTCAAAAGATGTTTGAAAAATCTTTTAACACTTTGAAAATCAAATTTTGAAAATCCTTTTTGTTAAAAATAGAGTTGCCACTTAGTTTTTGAGAAAAACTAAGAAAAACAGAAATGGCTACTGACATTTAAAACGTTTAACCAGAGAAAAATGGTTCGGGGGCTAAGGTACGAATCGAAAAATGTGTTAGGTACCCCATTCGCCCAACCATAAGATTGGCCTCTACTAATCATCATTGGTTCTTTTAATAGAATTTCTCAAATGCATGCAAATAAAAAAAATGGAGGTAAAGAGAGAACATTCAAAATCAAGTATAAAAAATACGTAAATACGTACATAACACTCCAAAATAAATAAGTGTCAAAAAAAAATCTTAAATCCTATGGCATGCAATTTCTATCTAAAGGATACATGAAACACACCTCATGTAATATTGTTTAAGCAACCTAAACTACCATGGTTCAAATGAATGAGTAAAAATAGGTTAAAAATGCTAAAATTATCTAAATATGATTTGCGACAAAATAAGCTAAACTACTCCAAATATGCATTTAAAGAAAATAACCAAAAAAATATATATAACAAACATTCATTTAAAAAGAAAAATATGAATATGACAAGTACTAAAAATGAAAGATGCACAAGAATTCTATATTTTAAAAGAAAGAAAGTCTACTAACAAAGGAAACAAAAATAAATGTGTTTTAACAAAGGAGAGTTTGAGAAAAAAAAGAAAATGAAGAAGAAGTTCGTAAAAGAGAAAGGTGCCAAATGAAAAAGTTAAAAAATACTACTAAAAGATAACCTAACAATTTACATTTTATGAAAATAAAAGAAAAATAAAAGAAAAAGAGAAGAAAGCAAAAGAAATGAAAAGAATGATAGGATTTTTTTACTATTTATAAAGAAAATTATAATGTAATTTAAATGCGATAATTAACTTAAAAGTCTTTTTGTTGTTTTGGGATTTAATAGAATAAAAGAAAATTTCCATGAAGAAATAGGACTATAAAAAAGAAAGAAAATGAAAGTGGAGCTTTATAAGAAAAATAAACACTACTATTAAAAGAAAAGTAAAATATAAAATAAATACTTGAAAATGGGTATTAAGCTAATATTAAGAAAAGAAAATAAAATGAAATGTTAGCATTAAATGAAAAAGAAAAGAAATGGGTCAATAAAATAAAAATACATTACAAGAAAAATAAAAGGAAAGACATATTAATATTAAATTGAAGATTGAAAAGAATGTTAAAGGGAACTAAGAGAATAAAATGCTTAGAAAAAGAGATTACACTAAAAAGAAAAGGAAAAGATGGAAAATAAAAGCTAGAAAATGAACATTAAACTAAAAATAAAATAAAATGGAACATTAAAAATAAATTAAAACTACATTGAAGGAAAAAGAAAGTTAGCAATACTACAAGGAAAAGAAAAAAAGAAATATAAATGTTAGAAAAAAAACATTAAACTAGTGTTACAAGAAAAAGAAAAATAATGCATTGAAAGAAAATTACATTAATACTAAAAGAAAAGAAATCTTAAACTAAAAGGGACATTAGTATTAAAGAAGAGAAAAAGAAATAACAATATTAAATTAACTATCAACTAATCTAGAAAAGAAATAAAAAAAAGAAATAAATAAAATACTAACAAAGGAAACACTAAATTAAAGAAAAATTATTATTAAATAGGTGCAATTTTGACAATTGCAACTATTTTTATGTAATTTCTTTTTATTTATTAACTATTAACTAATCTAGAAAAGAAATAAAAAAAAGAAATAAATAAAATACTAACAAAGAAAACACTAAATTAAAGAAAAATTATTATTAGATAGGTGCAATATTGACAATTACAACTATTTTTATGTAAGTGTTTTTTATTATAATAATAACAATATTATTTAGTCGTATTATCAAATTATATTAACACTAATTAATGAATTAAAGAAAGAAAATAACAAATGTGTTAAGTGTGAATGCGAAGAAATTAACAACTAAGGAAGTAAATAGAGTAACTAAATTACATGAAAGAAAACAAGATTAATTAGATAAATGAAAGAAATACTCAAATTGAAAATGAATTTAACCCGATCACTCCAAAAGAGAGGGAATGGAGTTAGAAGGATCGGGGATCTAAACAAAATACCTGAATTGCTTAGGAATTCTCAAGTTAGGGGAATGTGCTTTAATGGTCCAATCCTCGGATGGTGATCCAAGCAAGGGTTTCGGGACTTCGATAGGGTTTCGGCGTCGGTATTTCAGCAGGGCTTCGGCACCGAGGCTCGGATTGTTCGGCGACTCGGCAGAGCTTTTCTCACTAAAACTCTCACTAATTTTTTTTTGTCCTGAAAACGTACCAGGGGGTACAGTATTTATAGAGTTCTTCAATTAATGAGATGCTGCCACATTTTGGGACACGTCAGGGTTTTTGAAGTTGGCGGTTGCCAGGTCATGAGTTTGCGGTCGCCAAGTTGGAGTTGGCGGTCGCCACATTGGAGTTGGCGGTTGCCACTTTTTGGCTAGGGTTTCCACAAGGTTCTATTGGCAGTCGTCACAATGAACATGGCGGTCGCCTTACTTGGGAAGCATGTTTCGATGGTTCGACAAAATTTCGTTGGTTTAAAGGTTTCGGGTTCAAATACCGTGCTTGGATCACTTTTCGAGGGTCGAACTGAAATACTATTCCAGCTGTTTTCATCATCGGATGCACCTAAGATTAGGCGGGGTCAAATTTGGGTGTCTACAATCGCAGTGCCCTCCTTCAAGCTCGGATTAGAGAAAACCCACAAGTTGAGGCATTCGCTGACCAAGAGGCCTGCCCAGAGCATGGCCGAGCTGATGTTGAGGATTGAACAACACTCCAAGGTGGAGGAGGACATTGGAGGTGTGAGCAGTGAAGCCCCTGCCCGGGAAGCGCCGAAGGGTGACCGAGCAGAGAAGAAGGAGAACAAGAAGGCCAGGAAGAGGCCTGATCGAGAAAAAGAATGCTAGAGGCCGAACGAGGTATACGAGGTCGCAAACACAGTATTTAAAGAGCCCATCCACAAGCTCCTCAACCAAATCAAGGACAAGCCATGGTTTGTTTGGCCGCCCAAGATGTTTACTGACCCGAGCAAACGAGATGATAAGAAGCACTGCGCCTACCATAGAGAGCACGGGCATTTCACCGACCGTTGCCGGACCTTTATGAGGTTCTTGGAGGACCAAGTCAAGGCAGGAAATCTCGGGTAGTATATCGACAAGGAAAAGACCCGAGCTGAGCAGCGCGCACAGGCCGAGCAGGGTGTGGCAGCCGAAGAACCAATAGGAGTTATCAATGTCATACACGCAGCCCTAAGGACGGAGACATCTAATGAGGCGAGAGGTCAGAGCCGGAAGAGGGCACATCGTGAGGTTATGCAGGCCCAGCTCGAGCAGGGAGAGTCGAGTAGAAGAAAGTATCCGAGCGATGAGTTTCTGGCTGGAGACTTAACTTTGACCGATGCCGACCTAGAGCGGGTTGAGCACCCTCACAACGACGCACTCGTTATATCCCTCCGGATTGGAAGGTATGACGTAAAGCGTATCCTGGTCGATTAAGGGAGTTCGGCAGAGGTAATGTACGCCAACCTCTTCTTCAAATTAGGGCTCACAAAAGCAGACTTGCAAAAATGCCATACCTATTGGTCGGGTTCAACGGCCAGCCCACCCTACCGATGGGAAGGATCACGCTTCCGGTCAAGGCATGCTCAGAGCTCAGAAATATTGAGTTCTTGGTGGTGGACGTCCCGTTGCCGTATAATGCTATAATGGGAAGGACCTGGTTTCATCAGCTCAAGGCCATTCCTTCCCTTACCATCAAGTTTTGAAGTTCCTAACCGCCAGGGGAGTAGAGTGCATCAAGGGAGACCAGGCAACGGCCGGGCAATGTTTTATGGCTGCCATCCGAGGTAAAGAAGGCTCCTCTGGCGACGAACAGATGTGTGTGATGGAAGTACAAGACAGACCACTCCTCGATGACGTCGGGAAAGCACCAGCAGAGAGGGTGGTGGAGCCACTAAAGAAAGTCATGCTAAATGAGGAAGACCCTGATCGGTTCTTCTTGCTCGGCACCCACATGGCCGAGCACAATGAATCCGCTCTGGTAAGCTTTCATAGATCAAACGTCGAGGTCTTTGCTTGGACTCCCTACGAGATGTCGGACATTGATCCCGAGGTAATAGAGCATAAGCTAAATGTCAACCCTTCTCACAAGCCCGTTATCCAACGCGGGAGGAGGTCTTCAGCTCAGCATGCAGAGGCCATTGCCGAGGAAGTTGAAAAGTTGCTCGAGGCGGAAGCGATAAGAGAGGTGCAGTACCCGCAGTGGCTGTCCAACACAGTTTTTGTAAAGAAGAAGAATGGAAAGTGGAGGGTCTGTGTTGATTTCAATGACCTAAATAAAGCCTGCACCAAGGATTCTTTCCCACTTCCCAAAATTGATCAGGTGGTGGACTCGGTAGCCGGGCACGGAACCATGAGTTTCTTGGACGCATACAGGGGCTACCATTAGATTGCTCTGAACACTGATGATCAAGAGAAGACCAGCTTCATTACCCCCAGAGGACTTTATTGGTACAAGGTCATACCCTTTGGCTTAAAGAACGCTGGGGCAACCTATCAGAGGCTGGTGACCAAAATATTCCAACCAATGCTAGGTCGAAATATTGAGGTTTACATTGATGATATGGTGGTGAAGACTAAGCAGGAGCATAACCATTTAGCTGACCTGAGCAGTGTGTTCGAGGTACTGAAGATCTATAAACTGTGGCTCAATGCACTAAAGTGTGCGTTCGGTGTGCAGTCGAACAAGTTCCTGGGACACCTGATCAGCAGGAGAGGGATTGAGGTTGATCCTGACCAGATTGCTATAATTCAGAACATACAGCCCCCAAAGACTGTTCGGGAGATACAACGATTGACAGGAATGGCAGCGGCACTGAACAGATTCATTAGCCGATCATCAGATAAGTACCATCATTTTTTTCAGTTGTTGAAAAAGGGTAAGAATTTTGTCTGGGGGGAGGGGTGTGATCAAGCGCTCCGACACTTGAAGGAGTACCTGACCTCGACTCTTCTTCTATCCAAGCCCATGTTTGGGGAGGAGCTATACATGTATCTTGCAGTGTCCGAACAAGCAGCTAGTGCCGTCCTGCTAAGAATGAACGCAGCCGAATAGCTCCCAATTTACTATGTCAGCCACACCTTTCTCGAGACCGAAACCAAATACTTGCCTTTGGAGAAGCTAGCACTAGCCCTGGTCATGGCATCTCGAAAGCTGGCACAATACTTTCAGGCCCACAAGATCATTTTTCTAACTGCACACCCGCTCAAAGCATTGCTCCGCCGAGCTGAGCTCTCTGGACGGATTGCCAAATGGGGAGTGGAGCTCGGAGAATTCGATATCGAGTTCCGGCCAAGAACAGCAATCAAAGGTCAGGTCCTCGCCGATTTTATTACTGAATTCTCTAAGCCGGTCACACAGAACAGCTTAGACTCAACCCCACTCGAGCCCGAGCTAGGGGGAAGGATTACCGGACAAAGAAAAATGATGGAGAAGAAAATGGGGCATCCAACGCAAAGTTGCAAGGATGAAGGCTATTCACTGATGGTGTTTCAAACCAGAAAGGCTCCGGAGCAGGAGTGATCCTCATATCCCTTGACGGATCAATGATAAAACACTCAATAAGGTTGGGATTCCCAGCCTCCAATAATGAAGCCAAGTATGAAGCACTACTCGCAGGGCTCAAGAGTGCCGAGCTCCTAGACATCAGAAAATTGAAAGTTTTTTGTGATTCGTAGCTAGTGGTCAACCAAATGACTGGACTGTACAACGCCAGGGATGATAGAATGGTTGCCTCCCTATCTATTGCTCTCGAGCTGGTCAAAGGTTTCGAAGAAGTACAGATTGAGCAAGTCAGCGGAGAGGGGAACTCCCACGCCGATGTTCTGGCAGGCCTGGCCTATGTAACCGAGCTCGGGCTGAGGAGAACAGTGGAAGTGCAGAAATAGGAGGGCTCAAGCATCGACTCCGCTGCTCGGCAAATATGTGCTGTTCAAGAAGACCAGGAGCCGAGCTGGATGGACCCTATCGACAGTTTTCTCAGAAATGGCCAACTCCCAGAGGACAAAAAGGAAGCGCACAAGATCAGACACAAGTCTGCACGTTTTTGGTTATCTCCCAAGGGTCAACTGTACATGATGTCTTCCTTAGGCCCTTATTCGTTATGTGTTCATCCGAACAAGGTTCAGGACTTTCTGTTCGAACTTCACGAAGGGATATGCGGGGGCCACACCAGGGGAAGACCCATGGCATACCGAGCAATGAGCCAAGGCTATTGGTGGCCCTACATATAGAAAGATGCCCAGGTCTATTCACAGAAGTGCGAGAAGTGTCAAAGGTTTGCTCACTTGCACAGGAAACTAGCCGAACAGCTTAGTCCGATCACCAGCCCAAGGCCCTTTACTCAATGGGGACTGAATATTGTTGGGCTATTGCTTAAAGCGCCTGGCAATAGAAAGTTCCTAATTGTAGCTACAGATTATTTTTCTAAATGGGTGGAAGCTGAGCCCCTAGACAACATCAGAGATGTGGACGCGAAGAAGTTTTTGTGGAAGAACGTCATCACTAGATTTGGTATTCCACGTGCCATAGTTGCAGATAATGGGAAGCAATTCGACAATAACTTGTTTAAGATGTTCTGCTCGGGTCTGGGAATAAAAATTTGTTTCTCAACGCCTTCGTTCCCTCAGAGCAACGGTCAAGCAGAGAGCTCGAACAAAACACTTCTTTCAGAGCTGAAGAGAAAACTAGAGAAAGCTAAATGAAAGTGGGCGGACGAACTCCCCTCTGTGCTGTTGGCCTACCGAACAACTCCTAAAAGTTCTACTGGGGAGTCGCCATTCGCCATGGCCTATGGATTAGAAGCAGTTATCCCTTTGGAGGTCGGCATGCCTACCATCAGATTTGAAGCCTTCGAGTCCGGACGAAATGATCTCAGCATAGCTCGGGAATTGGACCTGGCCGAGGAAAGAAGGGAGCGGGCTCTGGTCAAGCTGGCATCCTACCAACAACAACTCACAAGGTTCTATAACAGACGGGAGAATCAGAGGAGCTTCCAGGTCGGCGAGCTGGTCCTCAGGAAGGTCCTCCTTAATACCAAGGACCCCCTTGATGGCAAGATAGGTCCGACCTGGGAGGGTCCATACAAAGTCACATCAGTTGCTGGCACGGGGGCCTACAGACTCGAAGATATGGAAGGAAAGCAGATCCCAAGGCCATAGAACGCATAGAATCTGAGGAAGTTTTATCATTGAAGTCTCAAATGTACATTTGTTCGAGATAATGAATAAAGAAAAGTTTTTTAACATTTTATGCATGATCAAGGACTTCACCAACAAAAGTCCTGGTGACTTCGAGTCTAGCCTGGGCAAGAAAGCCCTAGCTCGGCTAGGCACAAAAGTCCCGGTGACTTCGAGTCATGCATGGGCAAGAAAGCCCTAGCTCGGCTAGGCACAAAAGTCCTGGTGACTTCGAGTCATCTATGGGCAAGAAAGCCCTAGCTCGGCTAGGCACAAAAGTCCTGGTGACTTCGAGTCACGCCTAGACAAGAAAGCCCTAGCTCGGCTAGGCACAAAAGTCCCGATGACTTTTAAGTCATGCCTAGACAACAAAGTCCTGAGCTGACGTCAGAACAAGTCTTAGACGACTTACAATCCAGACCAGGATAAGAGGAGTTCAGCTCGGCTGGACAACATCGGTATGACCGAGCAGTAAAGTCATTAGCCGACCATGAGAGTGAAGACCAAGCCAACCTCTAATGACTTGGTATTTTGAGATTTCTAAATCTTATTCCTGGGTCTCAAGGGGACATGCTAGGCAAATCATAAGGTTTTGACTGATCAACAAGATATGCTCAGTTATACTATCGCTTAAACTAATTAACGGTGTTCGGGTGATCTGGTTAAATTGTTAGGCATCTCAGTACGGTACAATCTCAATATATTTGGAGACCTCCCGACCTCACCTAGTTGTGTGAGGCCGAGCTTCATATATTTGCACGAAAATAAAAGCAAAGAGAAAGCAGATGTAGTGCAGTACAAGAATAGCAGAAACATCAATCTGAACAAGAAAGCCTTTTCATTGAAAGAGAAATTGTGTACAAAGGAGGGGCATGCCGACCTCACAGGTGGCACGAGGCCGTGCAACGCACACTTAAAACAAAAAGTAAAGAATTTTAAAATCTACACTTGAGCAGAGGTGGCATCCTCTTATTCGACATGGATCTCATCACCGTGCCCACCCTCATCACCGACAGACTGCTCGGCCTCTCTCAGTCGGTCAGGCTCATCATCCTCCAGTGTGAGATCCACTGGGGCATTCAGACCGGCTGCTCTAGCCTTGGGCTAGAGAGGCTCAAGCTTTTCGAACTCATCCTCTTGATCAAGGATGTTCTCTTGCTTGGTCGAAGGGGGAGGCAGATGAGGCAACAGCTCGGACGTAGGAGGAGGAGGTATTTGCTCGGAGGGAGCATCAGCTATGGTGATTGGAGGGGCTTCGATCACTTGTCCGAGAGGGATGGCCTGCCCCAGCAGATTCGCAAATTGTGCAGGAAAGGGTACGCTAGGCTGGAGCCAAGGCACATCCTTGTGTAGTGCAGAGTCCGTTGGCACAGTACCGACCCTTAGGGCCGCATCCCAACCCATTTTGAAGAGTGGGTTCTGCATTGTTCGGATTTGGACCTCATAATCATCCCCGACCTTGTTGTACCCCTCCTCAAACTTATCTCGGGCAGTCTGAGAGTTCAGCTCCTGGAGGTCGGTGTACGCCCTTTGAAGCGCGGCCTCGGACTTCATGGCCTTCTCCAGCTGTGCAAGAGCAGAGGCTTGGTTAGCCTCATGTTCCTTGACAACCCGAAGGCCTTGCTGGCGTGGAGCTCGGCCTCCTCCTTGGCCTTGTAGGCCTCCTTCACCCGAGCTTGAAGGATTTTCATGTGATCCTTCATTTTTGCTGCGTCGCCGATCAGATTATTGCACTTCTCCTGCAGTTTGCTGCAGCGCTCGGCAACTTCAACGCCCATCTGCAAACCCTGCACCACCAAAGAATATACTCAGGCGAAGAATTGTATAAACAAAATTGAACAAGCTGTAACAGCTCAGTTCAGGACTACTTACCACGATCACGTGTTGAGCGGCTTGCTTGGCCAAACTTGCGTCTGGGATTACCTCGTATTCGGCTTTATCCTTAGGCAGACTCATAGATTTGGCGAGTGCCCATCCGATGTTGTGGCTTTCCTGGACAGAATCCCGTGCTGTCAGGACTCGACCTCGGAAAGTAGGGTTAAAGGAGAGAGGTGCCTCGGTTACCTCTTGCTCAGCACTTGAACCGGCTGGGGGAGCAACCTGGGGCACCTCCTCGAGTCGGCGCCTCACCTGACTGTTCGCCACCTCGGATGCGGATGGCCTCTTCCTCCTCGACAGAGTTGGGGGAGGGGCAGTGGCCCGAGCTGCCGGAGGCACAGCGACGCTTGGGACCTGAACGCCTATTGGTATCGTAGGGGTGTTCGGCTGAGCAGTGGTAGGGGCGTTCTGGCCCGTGAGATCCCCCATCAGGAAGTCGAGTAGATTCCTCCTCGATATACTTGATTTGTCCTAGTCGGTGAGGTTTTGGGAGGTGGAGTTCGAAGATCTACGACGACTTGCCGCACTGGATGTAGTTGCTCGGTTGCTCAGGTCTTCTTCCGGTTGAGCTCCTTCGACCGGTTATATGCGCTGAGCAAGCTCCTCTGGACGAATGGGAACTCCGTTGAAGAGCCTTGAGAAGCAGCGTACGCCATGGCCCCCGCCGAGCACCCGCCTTATGTGCTCGTAGTTTACGTGGCCGTCCCTTCGATCTTTTCTATCCCGAGTAGCTGAAGTGTTGCAGTAAGCTCCTGAGAAAATCAAGGAATTATATCAGTCCCGATCAAAGATCCAAGATACGTAATAAGCGGGCAGGATAAAAAGGGAGCTCAGTACCTGGGGTCCCTGGCCTGGTCGGACAGAGCCGTGCAAGAGGGTCAACGGGGCCAATCCCGAGCTGCCAATTTCTCCCGATCACGACGAAATCCTCAAGATCGCCCTTGTGGGAGCTCTTGAGCTCGCGCACGATCGTCCGGTTGTCCTTGGCTTTCAAATAATACTTGTTCAGACCCTTAGCTGTCTCAGCGATGGAACAGCAATACTGAATCTCACGAACACCAAGATTGATGCCCATATAACGATTCAGCAGCACTACACCCATCAATACTGAGAAGAAGTTGGGGGGTGAGTTGCGCCGGGCACAACCGGTAAAAGGAAAGCGCTTCCCTAATGACGCTCGGGAGAGGGAATTCCACATGGGACTCCAAAAGAGCCACAAAAGGAAAAACGACCCCCTCGGGCTCCCCAGTGGTCATGTTTTCCTCACTGGTTGCCTGACGTATGCTGACATCGTCAGGGATGGCTCAAGCTCGGCTAAGCTCGGCCAAGGCCTCTGGCGTGTGAATATAGTGAGAAAGACGCCCCATTGTCTAAAAAAATAGTGAGAAGAGAGAAGTTTTTAGATACGTACGTGTACGCATATGATATTTGCAGGTTCTTGCCCAGCAGCACCGCCACCACCAGTGGTGGCTGCAGTGGTGCCAAGGTGTTTAAGGGCGTAGGCTTATAAACCTAACCCCCCTACGGCGGCGCCAGCCGCTGTTTTCATAAGAAAAGATGAAAAAGAATGAAAGTTGGACGCTAATCTTGGTGAATACGGGTCTGAGAACCGTGAAGACTGCCGAAACCGCAGTAATCGCAGTCGCCCGAGTTACAGACGTTCCTCGGCATGTCCACATCAGCTCAGGCAATAGGCTGAGCTATAAGATAGTGTATCCGAGCGCTAGAGACTTCAAGGCGTAAGCCTCATAGCTCAACGAGAGCTCGGCTCCCAAATCCCGAAGACATGGTGATCGGCACCATTATGAGGATGCTCAGCATTCATTACCGAGCAAAACAAGATGCTTGATCCCTAGGCCGAGCTGGATGGGTGACATTGAAGATAGTGTCCCGTGGAACACATATCCGAGAAGTGGTACGATGATGAAAGATCGATAATAAATAAGCCAACTCAGGGATAAAATGGTTAAATAGGGGTGGCTTAGCCCTAGCTCAAATTAGGCCTGAAGCTAGACCTGAATACTGATGGACATCTAGACATGACAAAAGGAATTTGCAGAGATATCTTGAAGAGATATTCAATGATGGTACTAATAAGTCACCATTAAACCATTAATTTATATGCATTGGTCAGAGAGAAGAGGTACAACCCGACCTGTTCGGGTCGAGTCGGACTCCACAGACGGGTCAAGTATGTTCTTACCTATAAATAGCTAACAATTTCAGAATAGAAGGGAGGGCTCTCTTTTTCTAAGCCAAAACTCTGCTGAAATTTACTCTTAAGCTCTTCTTTCTTTCTAAAACCCCTTGCCTGACTTGATCGTCGGAGGGTCCACCGGTATAAAGCCACCGACGGGCATCTCACCCATTTCTTGTGCAGACACACACGTGGCATTCACCCCTGATGTCACAGCCGGTTTGGATGGGACCAGTAGATCCATATCCTGATCTTCTACAACAGTATTAAAGCTTTTAAATAGTTTGAACCAATTTGCTGAATTTTTGAAAACTCATGATTACGTGTGAATGTTGTTAATTGTGCAATTTAACCGGTTAAAATAAATTAAAATAATGTATTTTTTATTTTAACAATATGCATTGCATCACAATTGGCTGAAAGGATTAGCTAGAAGAATGTTAGACGCGCGTATTTTGACACATCATATTTGCATCTTAATTTAGCTAGTTTTAAAAGTTATCTTCTGAGTTATTTTTTTTTCTTATGTGTAAAAGATAGAATAACCACCATTTATGGATAAGAGATATGGTTCAATTTAATGTAAATGAAGTTAATTTTTAAAAACTTCTTTTAAAGATAAGAAATAAACTATTGATAGATACGTATTCTTCTGAGAGTTATCTTTTGAGTCATTTTTCTTTCTCTTATGTGTAAAAGATAGAATAACCACCATTTATAGATATAATTCTTTATTGAGCCATGCTACGTGTCTTGAAAAATTTAACCGAATAAATGATCGAAACCTTTTTACTAGTTGTGATGGCTACTTTAATTCTTTATTCAATAATACTACAAATCAAGAAAACACTCCTAGAAATTTATTCAGAATTCAAAATCAGTGGTTTAGATTTATTTGCAATATGGCCCACACAACACAACTAAATTTAAACTCTTCATTTTGAATTCAGAGTTATTTTCTAAATTTCTTTTCGATGACCTTAGAATTACCGTTCTTTATTTATCTCCATTGCTATTTTTAGAGTTTCTATCAATTCACATAAAGAAAGAGAAATAGAAAGAGAAAGACAAGAAGAGAGAAAGACAAAGACAAGGAAGATGTCTTTCATGGGAAAGACTACGTCGACCCGCCACCGGCGCCGCTCAAGCTTTGGTCCTTCTACAGAGCCCTCATCGCCAAGTCCATCGCCACCCTCCTCTTTCTCTACATCACCATCGCTACCGTCATCGGCACAAGAAGCAAATTGATCCCTACAACAACGTTGGCCTTCTCAGCATCGCCTGACGGCCTTCGGTGGTATACTCTTCATTGGGTCTGGCTGAAAAGGTTGTGAAACCACCACACCTTGAATGTGGGTGAGGGTTGTATATTTATAATCACATAATATATTTACAAATAAATAATATCTCAAAAGGAATGAAAATTAATATCCTAGAATCAAGGTAATGACTATAATCATGGGTGGTGATGACTACAATCATGGGTATGTCCTAGAATCAAGGTAATGATTACAATTATGGGTCAATGGTGCTATGTATGGGAAAGTGATCCTCAACACTGGTTGGTCAGAAAAGATTTGTGGCAGATGGAGCATTCGTGGGTGCGACCACTTGGGCTAACTACGGCAGAGGTGGCGCTGATTTTTGAAGTAGTGGGGTGATTGTCAGAGGTCACGGCGACGCTAGTGAGTTTCTGGTGGCTAGCTTTATGGCCACTGAGGGCTTTGTAGGACGAGAAGGCTTTGTCGTAGACACTGCACTTGTACGACGCTTTTAGAGATAGCAAAGGCTCGATATGTTGATCAGTTGCGACTTGCGACAATAGCGTTGTCGTTGGGTTCTGAAGTGGCGGGGCAGCTGCGAGTAGGAAGATAAGGTTGCGTGTTAAGTATTCTTGTTTAGTTTGAGGTGGGGTTTCGCTCTAGGAACGCTTCGAGTGCTTCCTCTTCGTCCATGGAGAGAGAGAGAGAGAGAGAGAGAGAGAGAGAGAGTACTATTGTGAGGTAGTTGTTGCTACTAATAGTAGAAATTTTCAATATAAAGATAGGCCGTAGGCATGAGAAATTTTCGTAACATTCATGTGTATAAGAATATTTTTATATTATAATATATAATAAGTTTATTATAGCATTGTATGTATGAGAATATTTTTATATAGTGATATATGAGAAATTTTTTATAGTATGTGTGTATGAGAATATTCTCATCTTTTGAAAAGTATTTTCATACTATGTGTGTGTATAAGAATATTATAATGTAGTAATATATGAGAAATTTCATATAGCACATATGTGGATGAAAATATTATCATATTGTAATATATAAGAAGTTTATTATAGTATTGTTGAAAATATTCTCATATCGTGATATATGAAAAATTTCTCATAGCTTGTATGTGCGTATGAGAATATTCTCATTTTGTGATATATAACAGTTTTATCATAATATGTGTGTGTAAGAATATTTTTATGTAGTGATATATGAAAAATTTGTTATAGGATTTGTATATATGAGATTATTATCATGTAGTGATATATGATAAATTTCTCATAACTTGTTTGTGTATAAGAATAGAATATTCTCATATTGTGATATATGACAAATTTCTTATATATTTGATGCAAGAGAAGGGAAAAACTATATAATTTGAACAAAAATTAAAAAAATTAATTTTTTACCCAAATAAACAAACTTTAAAAAAAACAATTTAAAAGTTAATAAACTTTTTTTCATTCTTTTTTAATATTTTTTTATTTTTTAGATCAGTCTAAATTTTTTAATTTTTTGTTTCTTCATAATATATAGAACGAATCTAAAAGTATATTTTTATTAAATTAAATTTTAAAGTATATCTCATTTTTTAAATAATAAAAAAATATCGTGTGTTTTTTTTTGTTTTTTTAAACTTTAAACCAAAAGACAAAAAAAAAATCCTAACTTTAAACTTATTGCCAAGCAAAAATTAAGTTAATTAGAACTTCTTAAAAATAGATTTTAAAAAGTTATTTTTGTATTTTTTTTATATATTTTTATGTTTAGCATCAATATTGATTAATAGATCTCGACGAATAAATTATAAAAGTATAAATTTTCAAATAAACAAATGTGTACAATAAAACTTAAAATGTTTTAAACTTGAATTTAAAAAAAAAACAATGTGTGAGACAACGAGAGTGAAATACTCACTTAATTATTGTCGGACAATTATTTTGGTGATTTATTTTGGAAGACTTAGCATTTTTGTATATTTTTAAAATCGAAACTATTTATTATGTAATATTTATTAAGTAGATCATTGGTGCAAAAATTAAATTAATTAGATATTGATAGTTATGTGAATAGACCGCATTTGTTAAAAAATAAATAAATAATAAATATAATCTTACAAAAAATAGTGTTAAACAAATATAATCAGATTATATAGTTACAGTTATTAAATTAACTTTTTTTGTGAGTAATAAAATTAATAAATACTATAAAATAAACGATTTTAATTATAAAAATATGTTAAAAAAATAAAATATTCAATAAAGCATAACATCGTGCGATTTTGAATCCACTTTATTTTATAATTACTTTACATCAATTGACTTTAGGAATCAGTTGGTTCATTATGCATTTTTATATCAATAATCTTTGGACATCATTCGATAATCTAATTTTTTTTTTTGATAACATCATTTTCTTCCATTAATAAGAGAGAAGTACAACAGTCGGACCACAAATGATCGGAGAAATGACAAATCGGCACAATGGTCTTTTACAAGTTTTTAATGGGTCATAAAAACCTCTAAAATCAGCTGAAATCCAAAATGTCGCACTTATCGACGACGTCCACCAGAAGAGAAGCGGCAATCGCATCTTCACTATACTTTCCTTGCGGATCTGACCGAAGAACACAACTCCCATTGTGATGAGAGAAAAAGCCAGCACCATCGACGGAAAAACAACTCCCATACAAGAGTAAGAAAGATGTAAAGAACACCAAACAGACATGAAAAATAAAAAAAAACAAAATAAAACAAGAGAGACAAATCTCGACATAACAAAAATACAAAAGAAAAATGAGCAAAACAACTGCCTAAACAAGAGAATGAATCACCACGGAGCAGATCTAGCCAATCTACGGAGAAAATCTTGTCGGAGCACTGCTCTCAGAGTAGATCTGGCCAGAAAATCACGTGCATAACAGATTTAGCCGTCGTAGCATTTCGTCGGAACAGATCTACCCAACACACGCACAAAAAG
>JAULJZ010002866.1:0-17084 GCA_032270985.1 Heliamphora pulchella | reverse complement strand
ATTTTTTTTATTTTTTTAACTTCTCTCATTCAAATGATCTGAAAAATATAAAATAACCAAAGATTAAAAAAATAAAAAAAATAAATAAAAATTTCAAAATTTATCCCAAATTAGAAAGTTATTGGCAAAGCTACGACCGGTTACTTTTAGTTTTTTTTAAATATCTACAATTTTTGTTACAAATTATAATTAATTTTTTTTATTTCAGTTATAAGTTATAAATTTTATCAAATACTTACAATTTTTACTATAATTATAATCTATAAATTATTAATTTTAACAATATTAAACACCATGTTTAACTCTCTTGGTTGGCATTTTTTTAGCAAAATCTAAGCCCCTTTATATATAGGAGGGTGGTTGCCTTACAGAGCAACCAATTTATTGGGGTTTTTTTTTTTTTTTGCAATAAAGTTATAATAAAACATTAATTGAAAAGTAAAAGTTAAAAAAAATCTAAAATTTACTTTTCAAAATTAAGATGGTGCTGTTCATCCCGAACCGAAAGCGACCCGATCTGACCCGCTAAAAAAAAAAAGTGGACTAGGGCCCCCATGCCCAATTACACGAGAATAATATATAGTTTTTTTATTTGACTTATTTTATAGAAAAGTTTTAGGATAAATTCTATTATTAGTTTATGTTTTAGGATTAATTATGTCTAACTTTTTTTAATAAATTTAGTCTCGCAATAAAAATATTTACTAAAAATATTTTTAATTAAATTTTTAAAAGATTTTATTAATCAAATCATTTCTTAAAGGGGAATAAAAAGTTTTGTCCAAAAAATTTCACTCAAAATCTCTAAAAAAAATCTCGTACTGCAACCACCACAACTCTAACTCCGTCGCCGGCTTCATCCTCCGTCACCATCATCGGCATTTTCGCCGCCGACTCTATATTCTCCGGTGTCAACGTCGACCTCTTTCTTCGACAATCTCCTCCACTTTATCCGACATTGATTTTCGGTGCTGATCATCTCATTCGATTAAACTGATAAATTTATAAGTTTAAAATTCTAAAAAAATTTCTCATTTCATTAAAGTGATAAATTTATCAGTTCAAAATTCTAAAAACAAAAATTTCTCATTTCATTAAATTGAGAAATTTTTTGGAAGAATTTTTTCGAGAAAATTAAAATGATAAATTTATCAATAAAAGTGATAAATCTCTCACGGCAATAAAGACAACGGTGATGGAGGAGTGATAAATTTACTAAATAAAGTGAAAAATTCATCACTTTAATTTATCAATTAAAATAATAAATTTCTCATAGTAATCGTAACGCCAGTGATAGGAGTTAAGACATGGAGGGAGGAGCGACAGCGGCAAAGAAATTCAAATCCGAAAGAGGAAGGTACGGCAATGACGGGGGAGTCTAGATCTGAAGAGCGGAGTGGCAGCAAATGAGCGGTGTCAGCGAGCTCTTGAGTTGGTGGCAACGATGGAGTGGCGGAGGAGAGATCTTGAGTTGGTAGCGGCAACATGGTGGTGTTCGCATTGACGTTCGTATTTGTGCGACGTTCGCATTGGGAAGGAGCGGCGACAACGATAGAGGACTACAGAGGAAAAGAAGTGGTCAGTGATCAAAGGTCATCGAGGAGGAGAATGAGCAACCACAAATGTGGTCCCACAAGAGAGAGAGAGAGAGAGAGAGAGTTGGAGTTAGTGCTGTAGGGTTTTATACTGGTCTTTCACTTTGAATTTATCGACCTTCCACCTTGATCTGTGGGATTTTATATCAATCGTTAACCACTATAAAAATAAAATTTTCATATTAAAAAAATTCAAAATTCAAAGTTTTTATGCAAGAATCTTATCTTTCATAATTGTAAATTCAGCAAATGTGATAAAAAGGGAAGTAAAATATCCTAAATAGAGACAAATCAATTATAAAAAAAATTATCCTAATTTATGATGAAATTAAAATTAGTAAAGAAAAACTCTGGTAGGATTAAAACTATTATAAGATCTAAAAAAGACTAATTTTTAGATTTTTTTAAATTTCTCTGGTAAAATTTCTCAAAAAAAATATACTAATTTTTCAGGTAATAATGCTAAGATGATTAAATTATTTAATAGTGGTGTTTGACATTATTGAAACTAATAACTTATATATTATAATTTGTAATAGAAGTTGTGAGTGTTTGATAAATATTGCAACTTATAACTAAAATAGAAAAAAAAATAATTATAATTTAAAGCAGAAGTTATGAGTATTTAAAAAAAATTATAATTTATAACTAAAATTAATAGTAATAAACTAAAAACTAATAGCAATAAATTTGCCAAACTCTCCCAATAAATTAGTGCTACGGTGGTTAAATTATTTTATTAAATAATTATCATTGAACTGAGGGTATGTTCCGTGCCTATTAGAAGCAATGTGATGTGCTCTCAATTCAGCTCTTAAGTTTACTTTTATAGGCGATTTTGTTTATTACGAAGAGTTTGTTAAATTTAATTTTTATGTATAAAAAATAAAATTAATATGAGTTTTTTGAGTCCGTATTTTATAATTCTCTAGTTTTTTTTTTCTTGAATAATGTTTTTCAGTCTTTGTTTGGCTACCAATTTTAAACTGATTCTTAACTTTTAACTTAAAATCTCAAAAGTTAAAAATCTTCGCATTTTATCCCCCACCATGCCTCAAGAAAACAATAGCCCCACAACCAAACGAACATTAAGCAGATTCTCATTATGAGCCGGGAGTGTTTCAAGCTTATTCAGATTATGTTTGAACTAACTTTTTTTTTTTTTAAGTTTTTTGGTTTTTTAATTTTTTTATAAAAAAATAAATATAAAAATATAAAAAAAAAACTAACTAAGGCTAAACAAATAAATTTTTCTAGAGACTTTTAAGTAAAAAAACTTTCAAAAAAGCTAGTATAAACATAGGCTTATTTTTAAGCTTTTTGATTTTTTTATAACAATTTTTAATTTTGTCTTTCTAACTTTTTTGACTGACTTTTGGCTCTTTTTTACATATATGGGCTGATTTAGAATTTTATATTTGGCTTGTTTGTTTTTTTTGATAATTTAAAAATTACTAATTTTTTAACCAAATAAATTTTTTAATTAAATTAACTTAAAATTAAACAATTGGGGCATGTTTGGTAACGTTTACAATTTTCTATTTTTTGTTTACGAAAAACAAAAAACATGTTTTTGTTTATGTTTTTAAGAAAATAAAAACAAAAACATGTTTGGTAACATAAATGTTTGAAAAGTGGTAGTTAAAAGTTACAAATAAATTCAATTAAAATTTGTTTACAAAATACGTAAAAACATAATTTTTTTATTTTTTAAAATTTTGTAAATTTTAAAAACTGTTTACAGTTTTTTGAAAATAAAAAAAATTACCAAATATATTTTTGTTTATAATTTACAAAAAAATTTAAAAATAAAAATAAAAAATAAAAAATATAAACGTTACTAAGCGGCGCTTGATCTTAAAGTAAAGTTGTCAATCGAACAGTTAATTGTACGTTATCCTCTCTTTTTTTTTTCTTTTTTTTTTAAAGTGCCGACACTTACACGACTTTGCTCTATGACCACAAAAGAGTTCCACCTGTCTCTTATGAGTAGACACGAGGGAGATTATCGCCTGTATCGGATCCGCTTGGATTTCAAAACACACCCACGTTAAGGTCTGTCTCTCAACCAATCAACTAATTTATCTGCCTCTATAGGGTAGCACAAAAAATTTAAAAAATTCAAATATTGAACTAATTCAATTTTTATGAGTTAATTTGGTTTGATTTTTAAAAGTAATTAAATTAGTCTTGAATTCTAAAAAAGAAATATTAATAATATTAGGTCGATTTTTAAATTAGTCTAAAATTAATCTGAATCAATTTGAGAATCGAATCGTATAAATCCAATTAATATATATATATATATATATATATATATATATATTAATTATTAGTTTACATATAGATAACTTTTCTCTCTAATTTAAAGTGCAACAGTCTTATTTTTTAAAATATTAATAATCGTTGCCAAGTGTTTGCATGTACAACGGTTATATATTTTAATGGATAGTTACATTTTTCTTATTTTATTAATTTGTTGCCAAGTATCTCATTTTAATGCACGTGTTTTAATTTATTAACTCTACGCTCGACGGACCTTTCTACTTAACAAGAGTCACATATCTTATCTCAAAACTTGTTAACTGCTGGCCTGACAGGTTTTATCACAAAACTTGTTAACTATTAGCCTGACAGAGCCTTTTATTTGACCAAAGTTATAATAGGCTCTAATTTAAAGGAGGTCTTTTATTATGCTCGATAGGACATTTAGTGTTAAGTTGATTTTTTAGTTTTAATTTAATTTTTTAATTTTAAGTTATTTTAAATTAAAAAATTAGTGATTTTTAAGTTACTAAAATGCTTAATAAGCTGAATGTAAAATTCTAAGTCTGTTTAAAAAAAAAATCAAAAGCTACAAAAATCCAAAAAAGTCGAAAGGATAAATTTAGAAATTGTTATGAAAAAGGTAAAAAAAAAAAAAGCAAATAAGATAAAAATTAGAAATAAAAAAACAAATTTTTTTAATATTTTAAAATTTAAATCGGCTTAAAATCAGTGGGCAAATAAAGCTTAATCAGCAGCATTTGTAAAGTTTATTTGTAAAATATGTTCTAAACAAGTACCGAACAATTTTCCCTCGAAGAATTGCCACCGCTTAATTAGTTACAGCTGTTTCATCTGTTTGTGTTGGAAGCGAAGCATAAGCATTTATGGCCACGGAGGTGCCGGTGAAGGTCGAATCTGTATCCACGGCGGAGCCTCCACCGGCTCCGGCTCCGGCTCCGGCTCCGGGAAAGAATGAAGCTCCGATCGACGTCGTACAGGAAACATCTGTGATTCCTTCGCCACCGCCTGAAGAGAAGGTCGACGATTCCAAAGCTCTTGCAGTGGTCCAAAGTACGTACTCTCTCTCTCTCTCTCTCTCACACACACACACACGCGCGCGCATTTATATATATATATATATATATATATATATATATATATCATGGTTTCTGGTGGTATATCCTATCAATTGCCGACGTAATGGTGTAGCTACGGCAGATAGATTTGGTAAAACAATCTGTTTGGATGCCGAGGAATCTAAGGAAAAACTACTCTTTTGTCCACACGGTCAGGCAAATGGAGTTACAAACTCTCATATATACAATCACGATTTTCTTGATGTTTTAAACAATATGAAAATCGCATGAATTAACCAATCCAGATTTCTGTATTTAGCTCGATTTAGTGTGTTTTTTCTGTGTATTAATCCATCTCGGGAAAAAATGATTGAATTTAGAAGTTTGATTAATTTCTTTTCTACCAAACAGAGTATTTCGTGATCATGTTTTTTGGTGGTATATCCAATCAATTGTCGACGTAATGTTGTAGCTACGGCAGATTGATTTGGTAAAACGATTTGTTTGGATGCCGAGAAATCTGAGGAAAAACTACTCTTTTTGTCCACTCTCGGTCAGGCAAAATGAAGTTCCGAACACTCATATATACAATCACGCTTTTCTTGATGTTCTAAACAATATGAAAATCAAATGAACCTGTCCAGATTGCCGTATTTAGCTCGATTAATCCATATCGGGAAAAAAATGATTGAATTCATAAGTTAGATTAATTTATTTTCTTACACTTCCTCATCTACCAAACAAGGTATGTTGTCAATAGCCAAATTTGGTCTTACTGCGATTTTCTTTTGTTTATTAAAGCACATATGGAGATATGTATTCTATACTTTTACATGTGTATGTATATCTTTACAGGTTGGATAGCTCTATGATCGTTTCCTATCATATCAGTCCATCATTATTCCAAGAACGTAGACTTTTAACTTTTTGAAAAAATGTTCCTTTACTAAAAGAAGCACTAAAATTCTGTATATTTAAAGGCAATTAATATGTACTTTTATTAAAGGTTTGTATTGGATCCCAGAAGAATCATTGACAAAATATTGTTTCTGGTGTCACTTTTGTAGAATGTTACCAAGCTCATGCCCTATTGACAACTTTGGTTTTTTGGTTAAAAATGTCAAAAAACTAAGACTGACCATTTAACAAAAAAGCACAAAAGCTAAAAAGTTAAAAAGTCAAATCAAAACATAAATTTTTAAAATATTTTATTCAAACTCCCACTACTTTTAAAATACAATAATACTCATTATTCATGACTTATTTACTACTACTACTAATTACATATAATTGTTAATATCAAATATATCGAAAGGTAAAATTGTCCATTTTGAACAAAAAGCAAAAAAGCTAACTTTTATCTAAACAAACAACTTCAAAAAAACTAGTTTAAAAGGTAAGCTACCATACAACTTACTTTGATTCAAATTTAGTTTTTGACTAAAAATGTAAAAAAACTAAAAAACTAGCTAGTTGCCAATCGGCCCAGCTTACCGTTCTTTTTAAAATTCTTTTATATATTAGACTACCTTTTTTTTGCTTTTTTTTTGGCAGATCCTTCTCTTGATGAAAAGCAATTCAGACAATTTAACTAGTGCCCCTTTTCCCTCCAATAGAAGATTAGTTACAGTCTTATTAAACATGGCAAGGACTTGCTGGTAGGAAAGTAAATGGTGTAACCAAAACAACGATCATGGGCCATGTCAATGAACCAATAGAAGATATAGCTACCTTATATGCAATGGACCATGTCTTGAAGGGCTAGGAAGCATGAAAACACATACACAATACGAATAGGTGATATTACTAATATGGTAGGATACAGGTACAACTAGAATATATTTGAAAAAAAAAAATTAATGCTTTTCTATGTTGTATTACTTAGAAAATTAAACCAAAAGCAAGAGTTAATTCATCTTAATATTATTTTGAAACATTTAATATCTAAGTTAGGAGTAAACTATAAAGAAAATAAATTTCCATTAAGCATAGGAAAATTGTCTAAATGGTAGTACGTTCATATAAATAAAACCAGAAATTTAACTAAATATAAATAAAATTTAAAACATTAAAAATAATTTTTTAAACGTATCTAAAACGTATCTTATATGTATCCAAAATATATCCCGTATGTATGCAAAATGTAATCAAAACTGAAAAAATAAATAATAGTTTTTGAATACTTCATTTTCGTACTGATGTGTCTGAACTATGAAGCACGGGGTGTGGGTACGCGGTACAAGTACAGTATCGGTACGCCTGTATGATGAAACCCAAAAACTTGAGGTTTGGGTACGCCTGCTGTACAATGGTAAACTTATATATTTTTTGTACTTTTAACATTACATTATATATATAGTAAATACAAAATTATTTTTAACTTATGAG
The DNA here is from genome assembly GCA_032270985.1 of Heliamphora pulchella. NCBI lineage: Eukaryota > Viridiplantae > Streptophyta > Magnoliopsida > Ericales > Sarraceniaceae > Heliamphora > Heliamphora pulchella. Next base: position 9,757 of record JAULJZ010002866.1, on the reverse strand, counting down.
AGAAAAAATAAATGTTAGATCATACTAGCATTGTTATCCCAATGCGCTATGTCTTTGGCAATCGCTAGTTGGGATTGCAAATGGCAATACTTGTTGGGTTGGACGATAATTGCTATGGCAATCGTATTGGTTTAAAGTTGTCTTCGGTAATCGCAAATCCTAAGAGAAAGTATCAGATGATGTATTTTCTCACACATTTTAAGTTTTAACATTTTTATTAAATTAAAAATTTTAAATCATGTTACTCAAATTTATCTTTATATCAAAAGAGATAACTTATTATTTACTTTATTATTTTTTAAGTTTTTAAAAGTTTCATATAAATCACAGCATATCCATTCACATACTCAAAACGCACCGTTGTCATACCAAAAACGTATCAATGGCATATCAAAAACGTACCTTTGTCGTACTCAAAGCGTACCGATGGCGTACCCAAAATGTACCAATGTCGCACCCAATAATTAAAAAGTTCCCAGCTCTTTCTCGGAGTACCCGATATGTACCAGTGCGATACCCGTACCCGATGTGTGTACGGCACCATTTCCGGAGTGACCGTGCTTCATAGTGTCTGATACTCAAATGGGGCATTTTCGGAGCATCAATACTTCATAGTTGAAGAGAAAGGTTTATGGGATTTGAAGCATTGTAAAATTTTCCTGTCCTTTCCTGAGCCATTTGTGGTGTGTGTATAGAGAGCTCATATCATATGTTCAACCTACATAAATGGGAAAGGTTGATGTCTCATTATATATTTGTAATACTAGTTGTTGGTTAATTACTTGGTACCCATATATAATGGCAGTTTTTTTTCGGGAAGAGGGTGGGCTAACGAGTCTCAATTATTTCATGGATTTCTCAGTTTGTCAATGTCTTTACAGCAAAGATTGAAAAGTAAAATGAAAAATTACAAGCAATTATTGCATCAATATGATTCTCTGTTTTGCCTATTAGCTACTGGTACTGCCATTAGTCACATTCACTCATTGAGAAATTAGTAGAACTCTTCCCCCCCCCCCCCGAACCCAAACAAAAAAAAAGGGCTCGTTTCCGTTTTTATTTTCTCCAATAAGAGATGTACGATTCTACTGGGTTTGATTTATGTCATGACTTATGAATGATAAGTCCAAAGCTGTCCAAAGCTGGTTTCAAGACTATCAGAGTTTTTGTATGGTGTTTCTATGCACTGTAGTAACCTGGCTATAATGATACATTGTTTACTGGACATGGTTTCCAATCCTTGGGGTGTATTAAGCAAGATACAACCTGCATTGAATAATATGGTATTACAACTTTGTTAGCATATGGTATTTCATAGTGCTTAAGGCTTGCTAAATAATATCAAACTAGGAGGTCATATAGTATTGATCATCTAGCATAAGTATAGGCTTAGAAAGCTATTTAGTTTATGATATCATTTACAATCTCAGATTTGTGTCTATTATTCCCATGTTTTGGGACACTAGATGGCTTTATGGTTTGATTGAAGGCGCATGTCTGAATGCATCGCATTAGAGGCAATTACTTAAAACTGTTAGATGCACTCTTTTCTTGATGCTAATATAACACTCGAAACTTTTTCAGTGCATGTTGACCTAGAAGAATTATTATCTTCAGAAGTTTAACTATTAAAACGTTTCCTCTTTTGCAGCAATTCCAGATCCTCCAGGGAAGAAAGCTTCAGGCGGATCAATTGACAGAGGTAGGTGTTGTGAAAGCAACTAAGCTACTTCTGTTTCCCATCTACAAAAAAAAGAAAAAAAAAAGGATAATATATAAAAAATTGATGGAAACAAGGACAATAAGGAGAGTTAGAAGGTTAAATGTACTATGGAAGTATGAATGTTTGAGCAAGTCTGTTATGTTTATAAAGAGTTTGAATTATCCTCATAAAATCCTCAGCAGAATTTCATAATAATGATCTAAATACTATTTTTCTCATGTGATTATGCTGTATTGTAAGTACAAGTCAGTCATTTTATTTCCATGGGTGTTTGGATCCTCTTTATATACACCACGATTTTCTCCACTTGTGTCTTCAGATATAGCCCTTGCACAGCTTGAAAAGGAGAAGAGCTTGTCTTATATCAAGGCATGGGAAGAAAGTGAAAAATCAAAAGTGGAGAACAAGTAAGGCTTCTTCTAAATTCTCTTATTTCTTCTATCATTGGTTGCAATTAAGGGGGAAAAAAAACTTTAAAACTTAAGGAAACTTTCTTGGGAGATTTCTTTACTTGTTAGTTCTCATTCAATGATCCCTAGGCATCAAGTTTCCCTGTTCCTTTCCTTGCCTCAATAGCTTCTGTTTATAGTATATAGGTTCATTTATCATAAGACTAGAATTATTGCTAATGCTCTTGTTCTTTGGAAGGAAGTCTTTGAAACCTCAAGCCAAGCTGATATAGAAAGTTTCTCAGCTAACATTACAGTCTATGCATGGACATTTTAGCTTCTTATTTTGCATACCCAGTTTCTTGAAGTGACATTGCATTTGTGATGCTCAAGGACACCAGGAGAGTGCACGCCTCAGACCAGTGGTAGAACTATGTTGAGGATTTAGGGGACTATGGCCCCTCCAACTATATTGAAAATTCTAATTATTATATAGCATTCAACCAATAAGTTACATCTCTGTAGGAGAATACCCCTTCTCCCCCTCCCCCCCCACCCCCACCCCCCCTTCTCTATTGTAAAAAAATTAAATATTATATAACATTAGATAAATAAGTTACATTAATGGGTGTATTTTAATTTAACCTTACATTAATAGAAAGTTGTTAAGAAGTTCAGTACATATTTCATAATAGATGAATTTTGTGATAAGAAAGAACGTCGAACAACTTTTTGATAGATGACTCATTCGGTGGTTATTCTATTAGAAAAAATTATCTATTTATGCATACTTTTTTTGTGATATCTATGGTATAGTTTTTTATTTTGTCTCTTCAGTAGTTAAACAGAGTGTAATCTCTTTTTTGATATATTACCTCTGTCGATATACATATGCATTGAATTGATGTGTTAAAAACAAATATAAGTATTGTAGTTGGTCTTTTTTTCTTTTACATAGGAATTGGCCCCTCCATATTAAAGGTCCCGACTTTGTCCGTGCATGGGACAAACAATTGAAATGTTAAAATCAGTGCATTGCATTTAAGGAGTCTTGTTGCATTTTTTATAACATGTGACTTGCAAAATGTAAATTTTGAATGTATATAATACACGTATCTGACAATTGACACTTAGATAAGGGTGTGGGATATGTGTCCGATATTTTTAGTTTGACATTTATTTAGGAAGCATAAAGTAATTTTAGTTTGCTATAAAACTGTACTTAAATTCTCATATTATGCATGAAATGTTCTATGAAAACTTGTAAACACTATTTAGCCTAAAAAATAAAAGAAATATATTAAGGTATGTGAATATTTTGCCAAGTTCCGGTATTCTTGACATGAGAACTAAATGAATCTGATACTTAGACACAAGCCCACACCCGAGAAAGTAGCTAAAGTGGATGGTTATTTACTCGACCTCTGTATCAGCTTTACGGTTTGAGTAAACTAGTCGTTTGTGGATGGGAACTCTATTGGTCCCCACTCCCCGCATCATTGTCCCAAATATTAAAATCATAAACTACGCACACTAATTTTCAGAATATGCTTGATGGGATGGGATCTGGACCTGTCATGACTGATTAGAAAAAATCCTCTCATCTGCCAAATAATGACCTGTTTAAATTTCACCTTAGTTGTTAATCCTGGTATACTTGCAGATTTAGCTAACTGGTTTTGGATTGAGCAAAGATTCTATTTAGCGTACTGCCCAACTTTGTTGTCAGCCCTCTATAGGAACCAGAAAGATCAATTTTATGATGGGCAGTGTGCAGACCTGGATTGAAACCACCTTTACGACGACTTTATAAGTAGTATTTTGGTAATATACAGTGTTTTTAGTCTCTGTAATTTAATCCTCCTTGAAATGATTGAACAGGGCCGAAAAGAAGTTATCTGATGTTGCTTCATGGGAAAATAGCAAAAATGCAGCCATTGAAGCTAAACTGAGAAAACTAGAGGTAACAAGTCCCCTGTGTGACTCTACATGCATTTTTTAAAATCTTCCCCCAATTTTTCGTTTGCTTGTCAAATTTTCTTTTACCTTGAAGGCTATTGGTAATCTAATCTTAGCATTTACTTGTGAAATGGACAAGACAAGGTGCCATAGCATAATGTTGATATCATTGTAGTTCCTTTTTTCTCTTTTATTTTAGTGAATAGTTTTACATTCAGAAGCATTCATATGGTATTATTTGGTATAATCTATTCAAGATAAAATGCATCTGCTCTCAACTTATTCTTTGTTTTTTGTTTGTTTTAATAATATCTATGCACCAAAATCTGGTATCCTATAAGTATTATTGGGCTTCATGTCATGTTGACCTGCAGCCCAATGAGTGTGTTTGGATCTTCAATTTGTAATTGCATTTCTCTCCCAGTTGTTAGTTAATAAGCTCTATTTGATCTAGTGACGGGAAAGGGTTTTTCTAAAGGTCACAAAAAAAGGTTCTTGGAATCTCATTCTGTTGGCTTTGCATTCGCATCAAGATGTAATCGTGACCAAAAATCATGATCCTTGGGATAAATATGGATGCAAATAATCCGGAAGTGCTGGTTTGAGTCCAAGTTGTTAGTTGTTCTAAGGATAAAATCAAAAGATACTTGCGTTTCACTCCCACCATCTTCATTTGGCCTTCCGTTTGAGCAGTGTACTCTTTGTCGCTTATTCAAAGGGCTCCGGCCCTTCTTTTCTTTTAGTGAGTGTCTTATCCCGTGCGCATGTCTTACTTATTCCACTAATGTTTTCTAGTAAGATTTAGGATCTTGTTCTAAGACCTAATGGAACTGTCATTGGTAGTAAAATGGATCCACTCAATTAAGGTGAAACCTACCGGAGGCTTTTGGTGCAATAGTATGAATGTTACAACCAAATGAGAGGTGGAGAGTTCAAACTTTGTGAATGTGTGCGTGTTTTTCTTTTGTTGATAAGAAAAAATAAAGGAGGTAAAATCTGATAGTTCTTTAGATTGCTACAAATTCAAGATCCAAACACAGCCAATGAAGAAAGAAAATAAAAGAACGCAACGATGACGATCCTTTGAGCGAAATGATAGGCTTGGCACTATATCATGTGGTTTTAATAGCACACTAAACACAATAAAAACTAGAGAAAAAAAATTGAATGCCTACAAATCTCCATCAGTTAACTTTTGAGGTACGTGTTCAACATTAATCGGAGTTCTACTTGTGAGCAGGAAGAACTAGGGAAGAAGAAGGCAGATTATGCAGAAAAAATTAAGAACAAGGTTGCTTTAGTTCACAAGGAAGCAGAAGAAAAGAGAGCGATGGTTCAGGCAAGACGAGGGGAAGACGTTCTCAAGGCAGAGGAGATGGCCGCAAAATATCGCGCAACTGGAAGTGTTCCAAAGAAGCTTCTTGGGTGCCTTGGCTATTGAAATTTTTTGTCCTAATTTTTGAATCTATGTAAATTTTCTTGTTTGTTTATCTTGTGTGTGAACCTATTTGGAAAATCATTGCATGTTTGTGAGTTTTTTTATTTTTTATTGGCTATGGAGATATATGTGTGATTTGTAATGATAGAGCTTCATAATAATGACTATGGGTCCAAAAGTTATAACCAAGTCCGGGCATGTATTGAAGAACAAAGAAAAATATTTGATGAAAGCTTTGTCATGTGAGAAATTTCTTTTGTTGATATTATGGTAGTGTTTGGTATTACTGAAACTAACAGCTTATAAATCGTAGTTTGTAACAGAAATTATGGGTATTTGGTAAAAATTGTACCTTGTAGTAGAAGTTGTGAATATTTGGTAAAAATTATAACTTATAACTGAAATTAAAAAAAATAGTTATAGCTTGAAACAAAAGTTATGAGTATTTCTAAAAATTATAGCTTATAATTAAAATATTTGAAGTGCTATTCGTTTGCAGATAAGTTAACCTATTTAGGTGCTAAGTCATTTGGATGGTGTGTATTTATTAATTAAAAAAAATAAAAGGACCTTATAATAGGAAGAAAAATCAATCAGTTACCAGCACACACAGTGGAAAATAACTTTTTTTTTTCGTTTTTTCTGAATTTTTTTAAATTACACTTTGGTATAAAATCTAAACCATTACAAATTGATGAAGAACTAAGTTGGCGAAATTAGAGCATTAAAAATTCTTTGTTTCTTTTCATTAGTATGAAACTATCCCTTTGGTAGTTTTGATTAATGTAAGGTTTTTTAAGTGATGAGAAATCTAAAAACTAAAAAAAAAAACCATCAACATTAGAAAATGTTTATTAAATACGACAAGCTATTTTTTAGTTGAAAATAATATAAAAACAAATTAAAATTACAAAAAATAACCATCAACATTAGAAAATGTTTATTAAATTCGACAAGCTATTTTTTAGTTGAAAATAATATAAAAAAAACAAATTAAAATTAAAAAAAATATCAAAGATTAAAAATAGTCATTTAACATAAGTTTTAATTGTGAGCCCTATAATAAAATTGATCACATAAGTACATAAATAAATTACATTTTGTATTTATAAAATGAACAATTTTGATTTAAACCAAACCAAATACAATTTGTAAAATAAAATACAATTTGTTTATATATCTATTAATTTCTAATCAAATTGCATTTTTGTATTAATATATTCGGCAAGGTCTATAAGAATTAACGATTTGAATTATCTTCGTAAACTCATTCTAAACTTACAAAATAAAATTTTAAAGGTTTATTTTTTATTTTTTATTTTTTATTTTTTTGATCAAAGGATTGACCAGCCAAAATTAAAGCCCAAATTGATAAACAGGCTAACCACTAAACATATGCCTTACTCAAAATCTTAAAGGTATAAAAAGAGAATCTTGGGAGTAGCTTTACTCAGCTCCAACACTATCCCTACAATTTATAGATATCCATAAAATCTATTTATAAAATTATTCATAATTTAAAATAAATAATTTAAATTAAATTTTTTTTAATATATACCACTCCAAAAAAATCTAAACCATTCAATTTTTAATTGCAACTAATTTCATGAATAAGTTTTATAAGGCTCTCATTGGTAACTTTAATTTTTTAATTTTTTAACTAAAAACATTAAAAAATTAAAATTATCCGTTTAATAAAAAAACTAAAATATTAAATCAAGACGTAAATTTTTAAAATATTCTATTTAAATTTCTACCATTTTTAAAATACAATAACACCTCTTATTCATAACTTATTTACTACCACTATCAACTATATATAATTCTTAATATTAAATATATTATAAAATAAAATTATCAACTTTAAACAAAAAATAAAAAATAAAAAATAAAAAAATTAACTTTTTACTTAAACAACCAACTTCTAAAAAACTAATTCAAAACACAAAAAAATAAAAAAACAAACTTCTAAGCTTGACAATCAGCCGTTTAAATAAACAGCATTAATGTACAATTTAAGGAGCTTTTTTCAATAAAAAACGGCAGGACACGTGGCGTAATCATCACCGTCGTGCTCTAAAAAGCTCATGTCATTATCGTCTGGGAAATCCAATAGCAGCTGCAGCGCCGTGTCCGACGAATCATCCCCAAACTCGTTGGAGCTAAACGAATCCGAACCGTCCATGGCATTATCATCATCGTCGTCGGCACACATTTTCTTCCGGGCGCTCCCGCCGCCGCCGCCGCCACTGCCGCAAAATCCCGTCGGAACAACCCCCATCTCCGTCGTGGTGCCTGAAACCGACCCACATTTGGCCGACGAAGACGCCTGAGACGCCGGACTCCGACACCCAATTTTGTCAAGCCTCCCGTTGTGGTTGCGGAAGTTCCGAAACGATTCTCCGATTTCGGAATTCCAGAGGCGGAGGAAATGATCAGAGCTTGGTGTTGACGAAAATGGCGGATTGGAGAGAAATGAGGACGATTCCTTTGAAAGACGAGCTTCGGCTTCGAGCCTCGCGGTTTCCCATTGCGCCATGTGGCGGGTGGAAGAAGGTGGGGGTGGCGGTGGGGGTGGGAGTGGGGGGTTTTTGGTAATTAGGGCATTAATGGAGGAGGGTTGGTGTGTTTGTGGGTCAATTCCCATACAAATTAGGCGTTTTTTCAAATGAGTGTTCCACAGGTTCTTGATCTCGTTGTCTGTTCTTCCTGGTAGCTGACACGCAATTGCAGCCCACCTGCATATAAGAATAGGAGGTGTTTGTTTCTATTTAATTAAATTATAGCTTTTAATTTGTAATCTAATAAATAGTTTAACGAATCAAAAAATGTGCTTTTAGTTTTTAACAATCCTAGAAATGCTAATTTATTTTATTAAATTAATATCTCAAATAACTTGATTCAATCACAATTATAAAATTTAAATATAATTCATTTAGAACTCATTGCATCAATGATTGTAATTATACCATATCATTTAAAATATTAATTTAATTAAATAAATTAATATTCCTAACATTATTAGTTAGTTTTTGCTCGCTTTTGTAAGTTAACCATCACAAATTATACCGTTTTAAATTATAAATTAATAATTTTAACAAATATTTGTAACTTTTACTTGAACGGTTAATTACACCTTTTTCATTTAGATTTATACTATTATTAAAAAGAAACATCGTAACACCACATTAATTTTTATAGGATCAGTTGACCCCATTAAATTTTTACAATTATATTTATTATTATGATAAGTTACATTAACCTTCCCTAACGTTTCGGTCAAATAAAGTTAAACTCACACATTTGAAATAATTACATTGACACTCCTTTGACGTTTAATTTTGTATTATATTTCAGCGCACACCGTTAGTCAACTAACGATTAACCCAAAAAATTAACTATTATAAATTTTTTTTTTCATATTTGTCTCTCCCAATCCATGGAAACATTTAACACAACAAATGGCGCAAGAAAAAGTTCGTGTTTTGCATTATTTTTTATTTAATTTTTAAATATATTTTTATAATTGAATTCGTTCATTACGTAGATTTCGTCGAGTTTGTCATTTATAGTAAAATTTAAGATGATTCAATACCTGTAACTAAGTGATCGCATAATGATAATTTATAAATAAATAAAAATTAAAATAAATTATACTGACCTCTTGAGGTTTCTGACAAAAACACTAACCACACATGTGGTTTCAAAAATGACACAAGCCTCCCATGAGATTTAATTTTAACATCAGATACATCTATCTTTTAAAATTTTAACGGAAACCGTTCCCCAACCACCCAAAAAACCACCTCAGCCCAAACCACCCCCAAACCCCTCCTGAAAACCACCCTCTCTCTCTCTCTCTCAAAACCCAAACCCAAAAATCACCCTCTCTCTCTTTGAAAACTCAAACCCAAACCCCCTTGAAAACCACCATTTTTCTCTCTCTCTCTCTGTAAAAACCCAAACCCAAATCAATACTCTCTCTCTGCCGTCTCTCTCTCTCTCAACCACCCTTCCAACCTCCCCAAATGACTGGCGCCACTGCCGACCGCCCCACAACCGCCAGCAGAAAGGAAAGAGACGGCAGAAAGAAGAGAGAGAGAGAGAGAGAGCGACGACAGAGGGAGAGAGAGAGAGAGAGGGCAGAGAAAGAGTGGCGGTGGTGTGGGGGTCTGCGGTGGTGGCGGTATGGGTTTGGGGCGGTCGGCGGTCGGCAGTTGACGTCACTGGCGGTGAGGACGAGACGGC
>JAULJZ010002855.1:0-17084 GCA_032270985.1 Heliamphora pulchella | reverse complement strand
AAGAAAAATATCTATGGACCATGCCTGGCTTCATCCTCCATCAATCCACGTAGAGATCCCGGAACTCTCCGTGACTACAATTTAACCCCTTCCAAGTCCAAAGTTAGCCTGGCTAGTGCATGTGCCATTGCCTTTCCCGTGCGGCGAATATGTGAGAATTTGCCATTTCAGAACACCTTCAAAGCGTACTGAAGTCCTTCCCCCCCTATGTTTGAGAGATTCTCCTCATTTGTTCCTAATGCTTTGATAATACTTAGCGGGTCTCCCTCCAGATAAATGTCTTGCAGCCCCAACTATTTTGCCCGTTCTATTGTCTTGACTACTCCCATGCACTCTACGTGTCTTTTGACTACTCCCATGCACTCTACGTCATTCACAACTTGTATATATATATATGAGACATGTTCAGCTACGGACATAATTACCCTCCCATTCCAATCTCGAATAACAACCCGAAAGTCTGCCAAACCCTTATTGTTCTTCGCCCCATCAAAGTTGATTTTGTAAGTACGTGGCACGAGAGGTGTCTACCTCTCCACTTCTTTGTTTTTCTATCATGTGATTTTTGGACAATGCATCGATTTAATGGTTATGTAATATATAATGTGTTGCACAATACATATTTGTGCAATATTAACTATTAAATCATGTATTGTACAATAATTACATAGTGGAGGACTTATTCTCGCTTGTCTTGGGAATAAATTAACCCAATTCAAGGTTAGTCATAAACATATGTTAAATTATTATCATTATAATTGACATTAGTAATTAATCTTAGGGTACAAATTGTTAAATAATGTACATATATAAGAACACATTATGCATATATATATATATATATATATATATATATGTGGGTGTGGGTGTGTGTGTGTGTATGTGTGTGTGAATGCTGGGTGTACGTTTGTATTTTGTAAATTCATATAGGCACTAAGGTTTGTTTATAAATAGAACTCTATAATTCTATAGTTGTGTGTAGAGTTGAACAAAAAAGGTAGACATATCGGGAGAGACAAAAAAATATCGGAGGTACGGGATTAACCTTTGAGCGGAAAAACGGAATTTGTTTCAAGGGTTAGGTTATGGGTATCGGATTTTGTGGTATTTTGGTCTCATGATTGTACATTTTGCGGTTATAGTGGATTATTTCTCACCCATGAACGTAGGCAAGTTGTGTTGAACCACGTACATCGTTGTGTAATTTTCTTTTTGATATGTGCATGAATGTGCTTCCATTTACATTCAGAAATTAATAGTTAAATCTAAACCATATCAAAGATAGATCAGTTGATGGGCTCCACAGAGAGGCACGAGTGAATGAGCTTCCTAAATGCCTACTGAGATTTCCATCAAATTGCAATGCTCGGTAGAGATCGAGAAAAGACCACATTTATGACCCTAAAGGGGACCGATTGCTATAAGGTCATGTAGTTTGGACTGAAGAACACTGGCACTACATTTTAATGGATGACAATGAAGATATTTAGTGAAGTGTTGGAAAAACAATGGAAACCTATATCGATAACATGATGGTGAAATTCAAAGTAAGGAAGGATCACACAGCCGACCTTCAAGAGATACTCGACATCTTGAAAAAATATGAACTTTTGCTCAACGCTGCCAAATGTGCTTTTGGTGTGGGTTTAGGTAAATTCCTTGACGTCTCGGTCACCAACCGGGGAATAGATGCTAACCCCAATTGGATCTGATCTATTCAAACCATTTAGAAGTCATAAACAGTTAAAGAGGTGTAGAGACTAACAGTAATGGCCGCTACCTTGAACAAGTTCATCAGTCGAGCTCTAGAAAAGTGCCAAACCTTCTTTTAGGTGTTGAAAAAGGGCTCTAAATTCGAACAGATGGAAGAATGTGGCTGAGCCTTGGAAGCCCTCAAGAGTTACCCGACAGTCACCTCTCGTATCCACCTCAGTGACCAGGGAATGCCTATGTCTCCATTTTGTTATATCTCGGCACGAAGTAAGTGCAGCGTTGGTATTAATTGGGCACACTACAATAGGTGGGAAAGATTGTTAAATATTTTCTCCTAAGAAAAGGATTGTAAAGAGTCCCAATATTGTTTTGTAAGACAATTTTATAGGGTGCACATTTTTTTCTGGTTATTTTAATTTTAATTTTGGTTATAGTAATATTAGATTTTAGTTATGATTATTTCGCATAATACTCTGTGTATGTATAACTAATTATACATGTTGTGTACTAAATTGGCTATTTCAATTTTAATTTTTGAGTATTTCAACTATCATTTTAGTTATGACAATTTTTGACTTAGTAATATAGTTATTTCAATTTTAATTTCTTGTTATTTCAACTTAGATCTTCACTTATATAAATTTAAATTCAGTTACGAATTGTATACAATTTGCATGCAAAAAATAAATACAGCTAATAATCTAGTACATTTTGTACAGGAACTCTGTAAAAAGATTATGCTTATATAACATTCTCATGAGGATAAGTAATGAGGAAATTTAATCAAAAAAATAAAGAAAAAGAGAAACATCATCTTAAAAGACTTGAGAAGTAGATGAAAGAAGAGATAATTGAAAAAGGTTATATCAAAAAACAAGGAAAAGGCTTTAATACACATTTTATATTTGGAGTGGACCATATATTAATTTATGCATTTTGTGGTTTAGATTATGAATAGTTGTGGCTTGGTTTATATGAATTATATGAAGTGTCAAATTAAAATTTGTCAAATAAATATAGGCCTGTGCAATATTATAGAATTACCGTGACTTTTAGTTCTTGTTTGGGATGTTCTAAAAGATTGATTTTTAAAAAGTTAACTTTTATTTAGAAAAAAGAGGAAGAAAAAAAATTTAAGAGTGTTTAAGATAATTTATTTATGGTAGTTTTTTGTTTTTGTGAAAATATCTATACGTCCTTACTTTTTGTTTTTAAATTTTAATATTTAAGATATTTACATGATTTTTATTATTAAAAGTAGAGTTAATTTTTTAATTAAATGTATCATAATTATGTCACTCAAATTAGTGTGTTTGAAATGTGTATAAAACTTTTTTCTTTACAAAAATAAAAAAACTAAAATTTTTAGAGATTTCCAACACTATAGCTTAATTACTGAATATACATTTGCACACGCGCGTGTCAATTGCTAGTTAATATTAAGTTAGATGTGGGAGCACTTTAAAAAAATAACTGATCACGTGAAGATTTTGTTGGAAAAATGGGTTTTAATTAAAAGGCTTTTCAAAACTTATTTTTGATAATCTTTGAAGATTTTTTAGAGTGAGATTCACAATATATTTAATGTGGATGTGTTAAGAAAAAATGTGTAATTAGAACAATTAATGTATGTAATTATTTTGACAAAACTATATATTTTTTTTTGGTATGAATGAAATTTAGCTCTAAAGATGGTAGCTTGAAGTTCGGAAAATTAGGTTTGAAAACCCTGTCCTATATTGCTTGGGAGATGAAAAGTTGAGTAGCATACAAGACCCAAGTTTGAATTTGGGTATGGGCCTGTTTTATTAATTAATTTAATTTAATTTAATTATTCTTAATAATTAAATAATTAAATAATTTAATTACTTTTCCCTCTTTAATTTTTCCCTCCAGAGCTGTGAGTTCAAATTGCCAATTTTTAACAGTTTTAACGTTCGCACCGGTTCAGGTGTGACCGACCTGGTAAACGGTGCTTCTTGCATTTGTTTAGCAATGGCAAAATTTACTTTCACTGTCTATTTGAAGACTGCTTCACTTTCGTTCAATTCATTCAATTCTCAAATTCCAGAGCTCCTTCATATCTTTCTTCTTCTACCTAAATTTTGAGAAAGTTTCGATTTTGTTGGTTTGCTATGCACACAAATTGTTGTGCTTTTTTTTTTTTTATGTGCGATGATCATTTTATCTTAGATGTAGATGCCTATTTTTTTAAAAAGCACTGAGGCGAGAGCGTATTCTATTTTAAGGACACAACTTCCAACGTTGAACTCGATTACAAATAATTCTACAACAGTACTATAAAAATTTAATTTTTCAATTCTATTATGTTCTTTAACACATTTTTTATTCCGTTACTGTTTTAAAAGTTCTTGTTTTTCCCAAAAATTTATTATTTCAGTTGCTGTAATTTGATTTACTGTATACAGTTCTTATTTTGGTTAATTCGACAGATTTTTGTTTGTTTTTTTTTCAAATTTTTATTTTTTGCCAACAGATTTGATTGCACGGCTGAAGTTTGAAAATTACATGAAAATTACTTATGTGAAAATAACCAACATAAAATTTTATTTATTGCCTTGTTTTTATTTTTATTATATATATATATATATTTCATATTTTGTTTATATATATATTTTTACTTTTTCAGCTTATCTCAATGAAAAAATTCAAAATTTAAAAATAAATTTATTTTTACTAAAGAAAAAAATATGTAAATAAGCCACTATCCTAAACAATAATGTTACTTTGATTTTTTTGTTTTGCAAATTAAAATATAGATCTTGACTATCTATTAAATCAGATTAGCTGAATTTAATGTTGGATCGAATTTTTCCACTCGAATTCAATGCTATGTGGAAAAATCAAAACCTTCTATTTGTAAAAAATGTTGAGATGACACAATTTTATTGCTTGAACAAAACTCTCTAATTCTTCTCCAGACTAAACTTAACAAGTAATATGATGCATTTAATCATTGTATAATCCACTCAATAATGTTAAAAGGAAAGTGCTAAAAAGTGTATGAATATAAGTGCAAAAATATATCGATATTTTTGAAAATGGTAGGTTCTATATTTGATGCTCATTAATTGGGTTATCGTTGTCTTCGAGTTTGGGCTCTTTGTTGTGTTCTAAGTCACATCAGATGTGTTGTGAGTGTCATTAGTATTTTAATTAAGATCTCATAATTTGATTAGAATTATTCATTATTTTAAATTCGTCAAATAGGTGGAAACCAGGTTAATTAGACATCGATAGTTTCATGATCGGTGCATACTTATATATCTTATATCTTACTCCCAAAATCATATAGGTCGGTCATTTTATTACAAATGTCTGATTGATTTAATTTTTTTACACAAATTGCCTACTCAACGAATCTAAAATAATGAAGAATTTCAATTAAATTATAAGAACCCCATTAAAATACTAATGACACTCATAACACACCTGCTGTGACTTGGGTTGCACTAAGGACCGACCCCTTCGTCTTCTACATATTTAATAAAAGTGAGTTCATATTACTTTACTCCAAATATTTTTACTATCTTATTAAATAAGAGCACTGCATAAACAATACCATCTAACGATTTAGATCTAAGAAATAATTTCTCAGGAGGGCAAGTTTTTGTTTCAAAGTAATCTGGTGAAAAAGACATTATGTTTTTCATTTGGAGCGTAATTTTAACAAGGTGGCAGGGTTTTATTGGTTGTCCGTAAATAGCATAATTTATGTCTTATCCGTCTAAAATTTAATTTCTAAACAATGCAATTATTGTACTATTAACAATTAATATTCATAAGATTCTTTCCATGCGCATTTGATTTGCATTTTCTTAAATAATAAAAAAATGCAATTATTGTACTAACAACAATAATAATACTCATAGCATTCTTTCCTTGCATATGTGATTTGCCTTACTTAAATAATAAGCAATGCAATTAGGTCATGTTTGCAAGTTCATGATTGTCACGTTCCAAACTTCGACCCACGTGAAATACCCATGAACAAACATAGATTCCCTCCTTTCTTCTTTTTTCTTCTTCTTCTTCCCTCTCTTTTCTCTCACTATATTCACCCTATATCTCTATTTATGGTTCAGCAGAATGACGGAAAATGATTGGGATTTAAGCTGGAGAAAGTAAGTGGAGGAGACATGATGGTGTGTCATTGTGTAAGGAAAAAGGCCCAATGAGGATGCATGCAATACTTGGGTGATATGGCACAAAAGAGGTTTCTTGTGTGTGTGTGGGTGAAGGGGCTGGCCAAGAGGTGATTATCCCCCTAAAAATCTGATTTTGGTTGTATAAATTATTATAAGGGTCTAAGAGGGTATAATTATATTATATTGCAAAAAATAAATACTTAAAAGTAGCTTAAATTATAAAAATAGTCACTTTTACCATGGAATTTTATTAAATAAATAAATTTTTGGTTGGTACATTATATCTATATTTTTAAAATATTATTGTAATATTTAAATAAATATATATAAAAGATATGAGTCAAAATAAGTCTCTTTGCAAGAATTTTTAAAATAAGCTTTTTAATTTAAAACTAGTATACAAAGTTTCTATTAATTAAATTGAGGTATAAAATATATTATTTTAAATTAAATTATCTTTAAAAAAATTTAGTCTTGAAAATTAAAATATTTTTAAGGCCTTGTTTTGTTTAAAAGATGAATTGGGTTAGCAAAAGGGAATTTAATGGGTTATGGGTTTAATCTTTAAGAACTGGGCTTGTTAATTAAATTTGGGCTCAACTTACAATTTGATTGTTTCAATGAGTGTTTTGGGCTATTTGAGTTTCAACCGAGATCCATTGAAAAGATCAGAACGAAAAAAAATTACTCGAAACGAACACGTAAAAACAAGTCAAATTTTTAAATATTTTATTATATATTAAAAATATTAAATTAAATAGGTGAGCACATAAACACGTATATTATTCTTCTATTAACTTTTTGTTATTATTATTATTATTTCTTTTTTTCAATAAAAAGCCGGGTCCTTATTGGAATATTTAGTCTAGGGATTGGAAGAGGGAAGGGATTAAGTGTGAAAAGATAATTTTATCCTTTAATTTTACTTTTGCAATATTTTTAGTTTTCTTTTTTACTTTTCACTTTTAGATAACTTTTTATATCTTTATTCGTATTTCTTAAATGTCTTGATATAGTTAATACTAATTTTTATTTTTTAAAATTTTTGTTCCATTTTTTTATACTTTTTTTGTTCCAATTTTTAATCAGGGCTATGTAGGATTAAGTTTTAATATCAATTTTTACTTTGCAATATTACTAGTGACATTTTTTTTACATTTATTTTTTTGGCTCTAGCATTATCTATTTTTTTGACTTTTTGTTCATATTTGAAAATTTTTAAATATTGGTCTTATTTAAATTTTTTATTTTTAGTTTTGTTTGACAACATTTCAATTGTGTTTACTTAATGTACATACAACTAGATATCGCACTACTAAGTGATAAAAAAAATAAAATTATTATTGTCATATATTTCAAATTCATTAGAAACAACAATGATGTGGGACTGCACCAACCAATAAACAGATTCTTAAGTCAAATTCCTTAAACAAATGTCAAATATAAGTTTTCTCGTAAAAAAATTGAACTTTGTAATTATAGAGTAGTGCAATTTTTAAATGTAAGAATAATGTCACTTTTCTCATACAAGAGTTTTTTTTTTTTTGGTCATAATATTATTATTTCTAACTAATTCATACCAAAACAAACAAATGATTAGATAAGTACTTATCTAATGAAGTAAACAAATACAAGATTGAATTAAAGTGAAGTTATCTTATTCAGAGAGTATTTGACACTTTAGAACAATTAATCTTAAGATTGTTAATCCATACTAATCCAATCAGGAACTCTAAACATGATATTATTGTACTAACAACAATTAATATTAATAGGATTCTTTTCCATGCACATGGGATAACAAAATTATTTTACTAAATAAATTTTCAGATTGAAGTGGGGTTTGAGGATTGGTTTGAGGATTGGTTTGGGATAATAAGCAGTAAATTAGTTTATTTTTGTTTTTATTAAAGTTTGTTTTTATTTTATGACTAAATATTTTACTGGATTGTCTCAATTAGACGAATCGAGAGATTAGAGTTTTTTGCCGGAAAGATAAAAAATTCTACTAAAAACGAAAATAAATAAAAAAATTGACTTACTAATTTATATTTTCCGTTTTCTTTTCATATTTTAGTTAGACTTTTTAATTTTTTGATTCGTCTTAATAAAAAGAATTGAAAATGTATATTATTTTGACAAAGCAATTAAAAAAATTATAAAAGCTTAACTAAAATATAAAAGACAATAAATTATTATCTCAAATCAAGGTTGGAAACCCGTTTAATTCTTTTCAAAGCAACTTATCATATTATAGATTAAGAGACCTATTTTGGCTTGTGTTTGGATTAATTTTTTTAAAAAAAATTTTTTTTTTTTGCTTAAAAACTTTTTAAAAAGCCTATTTGTTTGGTTTTTTATTGTAATCAAATGACTTTTTTTATATCTTTTTACATTAACCTTTTTACCAAAAAAAGTCAAAAAACTAAAATACCTATAAAAAGCTAAGCCAAAACACAAGCTTGAAATGCTTAGAAAAGTTTATTATTACCAGTACCAAACACTCACGTTGTGCAATTAAAGCATCACAATCCCCATGTGTCCAAATGATGGGAACCCTTTCACTAATTTGGGCGCTTTCTCAGCAGTAGATTGGTATTTTGGTCTTGTTGGTTTTGAATTTAAAAAAGAAAAAAGAAAAAGGAGGGATTAGAGTTAAAAGGAACTAAAAGGCAAGTGCGACGCCCACGTGTCATGCTTTGTTTGAGCATGTTTGTTATTTTGGATTAAATTGAATTCAATTGCATAAATAAGTGTTGGAATTGAATTGAATTTGATATTGGTAGATCGAATTTGTAAGTATTAAATTTGAAAATTTTTAGTTAATCAATAGTATTGAAGGATAAAAAAATTAAAATATATTGAGTTTCTTAAATCATATGAGAATAATGAGAATCACGTTGGTAAACTTTTAGGCAATCAGTTGTAAAATCCATATATATATATATATATAAACAATTCAGTTTTAAGAATTAATAAGAAAGTTAATGGGAGAATTAATAAAAAAGCTAGTAGGAGAATTAAGAATGAGTTTCAGTTATAAAAATTGTGGGTCTATGACTAGAATAAGGTAGTTTGTTTTCTTTACAAGATAAAGGGAGAGAGAAACCTGCTAAAAAGAGAGGGAGAGAGAGAGAGAGAGAGAGAGAGAAAAAGAGAAAGAAGATTGATAGATGGATGGTTGAGCCTCATTTTGGTAAGTTTTTTTTTTTTTTTTTCATCCTTCTTTATTGCTCTCTGTTTAATGGAGGATCAATGGTGCCAGGAAATGTTACAAGGAAAAGCACGCAGGAGAAAAAAAAAACACTGTGTACCTTGTTTTGCACTTTACACACAACACTTTGCACACACATATATATAATGTAAAACAGTATAATATACATAAAAAAAAAACACGTACATGTAGACTGTTTATAGTATAATATAGTATAATAAGCCCACTGATTTTTTTTTACTACATCGTCTAAATCTAAACCTGAATCTGAATTTTCTTTTCTAGAATCACTGTGAGAAACACTTGATTCTTGGTTAGAGTATTCAGATTTAGATAAGTCAGCAGATGTAGTAAAAACCACAAAATGACATTCTTTATTTTCTGGCTTGGATTCAGTTTCATTATTACTTGACTCATCATCATCCCATGTGACAGAAATTTTTTTTTATTTTGACAATCTTGAGCAATATGACTATATCTCTAACATTCAAAGCACTGTATCGTTTGATTTTGATTTTTTGAAAAAAACTTTTCATTTTTAGTAGCATTCTTGCTTTGTCACTAGTCTTTCCGGACTTATCATTGAAGTTATATTTTTATTTAATAAAAGTTTTTTTAATTTTTTAAGAATAAAATTCATAATTTCATGGTCAAAGTCCATTTTATTATCAGTAGATTCTATATCAACCTTCGAAATCTTTAAAGTAATTTCTTTTAATTTTTTAAGTTGACATAGAGTCAACTCATAAGTCTAAAGTTTCCAATCAACTGTTCCACTTTAAGGAGATCAATATCTTTGTTTTCTTTAATAGCGGTGACTTTTGGTTAAAATTTTTCAGGTAGCGATCGTAAGATTTTTTGAACAATATGAGATTTCAAAATTTTTTCTCCAAAGTATAAAACAAGAATTCACAATATTATTCAATTTTACATAAAATTCATCAAATGTTTCACTTTCTTCTATTCTTAATGTTTTAAAATTAGTATTGAGTCTTTGAAATTTTGAAATTTTAACCGTTGAAGTGCCTTCATGAGTGATTTCAAGGATATCCCATACTTCTTTAGCAATTTTACACGTACAAATTTCTCGGAATTCTTCTAGTGTGACACTACTAAAGATGGCATTGATAGTCTTGCTATTCCAATATATATTTTTTTAAAAAATTTTATCCCATTGTTCGGTTGATTTTAAAATAAAATCATCACCAAACTTGACAGTAAGTCGGGTATAGCCATTAACAACAAAATTCAAACTCTTCCATTGATAGATTTTTAAAAAACCCTCATTCAAGCTTTCTAATAAAGGTAGTTCCCTTCATCCAACAGGGATGGTCTAATGGTTGAGTTTCTTTCTCTCGAAAATTCCGTAAATAAGATTGATTAGAACCGTTTTTTTTCAAAAATAATATTTTTAATTAAAAATAATAATAATAAACCCCCCCTTTTTAATAAAAAATAGAATATTATAAATATTTTTGAAAAGAAATTATAGTTATTTTTGAAAAAAAAACATGCTCTGATACCAATTGAAAAAATTATTTTTATATTTTTTAATCAAACCAATTACAAAAATTATTCTTTTTACGTTTTTAATCAATCTATGTCATAGAATACGAGAAGTAAAGAATCAAACATAAAAACTCAACACACGAGATTTTTTACGTGAAAAAACTAACTTGGGTAAAAAATCATGGGATTTATATATCCAAGTCCAGGTAAGCACTAACCAATTGAACAGTTACAAGACACTCACTTACAAATTTTAATCGAATCCTCAATCCAAGCGCCTTAAGCTATCTTGCCGAATTCACGTTTACCGTTCCCCACTTGATCACCGCAGCAACGAATACGCAAAACTGTCACTCCGACAGAATCCTCATTCGGAACTTAGAACATCGTCTAAGATTTGTTATGAACAATCTTTGAATATTTGAGACATGTGAAGAACTTCTGTTTTGCTTTAGAATAACTGAATATTAAAGTTTAGAAATTGATTTTCGTGACTGGCCTATGGTCCTATTTATTGGTTTGAAAACCAGGCAATTAGTGTTTCAATCCAATTAAAATTCCTTGGGGTCTGCTTGAGCGTATTTAGGACCGCTCAAGCAGTCATGTGCCAGGCTACTTTCTGTTCTTGCGTGAACTTGCTTCATTGGGTTGTACTTTTGGCTTCTTATGTTGTACTTCAGTCTTCCCGGCTGAATAATATTTTGATAAAAGACTCTTAATCCAATTAAGACTTACAACTCAATTAAATAATTTAATTAAATTAAATAACTTAAGAGTTCTATAATCATCAAACCACAAGAGTCCTAAACCAACTAGAAGTTTTACAATACTTATACAACCTAGACTGTCACAAAAGTATATGAAATTTAATATAATTAATATTATAAATAAATTCCTGGCAATGTGATTCATGGATGTCTTTTGATCTACAAAGTGGTAGATAGATCTTTTCATTCTCCACTCCAGGCGAACTCTCTGGGGCAAGCATTCTGATATGATGACACCTTTCTAAGGTTCAGTTCATCTTCTAATCTTATTTTTAGTAAAAACGATAGGGATAGAAGAAGTCACATTAGGTTCAATTACTGTCTCTAATTAACGCTTCAATGCTGACAAATCTGTATTTGATAGAATCTGCAATCCTATCAAGAGTTATATTTATTGTATTCCCTGCTCTACCTTTTGTAAGTTTTGAATGTTGATGAGGATGTAATTACAGGTGAAGCAGCATTCTGCATAAGTTTTTTACTTTTTTTCTCTATCGTTTATGTTCTATCATTTAGTACAATGGTGTTTTTTCTGCAGTATAATTGGGAAACTGCAAGATTCTTATGTATTTTCAAATGTTCATAAATTTCTATAGAAGTATCAGTAATGCTATGAACCCAAAAATAAAATTCACAAAAATACTCAAAAAATAATCTAGATGGCATATTTAATAGGATGTGGAACATACTTCAATGCACGTGTAATTTTTTTTTTTTGGAAGTTTGTGGGGGAATTTCCATCAATATTGCACAACCTTTTTTTTGTTGGGTTTTTCATCGTGAGATAGAAGCTTTTCTTTCTTTCTTGTAGAATTTTTTTTTTACTTTTTTTTGTAATGGGCCCTCCTCTAATACCGTGTTTAAAATTTGTATCCAACCTAAAATATTAAACTACTAGGTGGAGAGGTTCTAACAAACATTATATTAAGTAACCGCCCGGCGCCCATTATACTACTAACCGATTTGGGATTGTATTCTTTAATAGGATTTAGATAAATATATGTAATGTACACTTATATGAATTTGAATTCTTATTTGCAATGTGTTCCAGCTGTGCTTAATTACCTGGAATGAAACCTTAATGGTCTGCTGGAGAAGATATGGGAGTATCTAAACTCACATATACACAAACGCGGAGGGAATGAATCCAGATTATGAGCACTCTCTAATTCTGTCATCTAAAAAAAGGGTATTAAGATTTATGCAACTGAAGTCATAAGGATATGCTTAAACAATTTAAGAAGTAAGTGCCCGCTCTAAAATCTAGTGTTACCTTTATTTTTTATTGGAAAATTAAGTGTATCCTAGAGGACAACATATTATTTACTTGTTAGAAGCATAGACCGCCTAATATGTAAAGATTGCAAGGTCATTCTTTGAGAGAGTTCAACAGCACAACATAGCCATATTTTACTAGATATTGACATTAAGGAAAAATAGATATTAGGATCCCACGAACTAGATGGTGGAATTTTAAATGTGAGAAACAAGATGTTTTTAGGACAAAGCCTATAAAAAGTTAAGATGAGATTGGAAAAAAATACTAATACTATGTGGAGCACAATGGTTGAATACAAAAGAAGTTCTTGGAGACTCGAAGGGAGAAATGCCATATAATTAAGGTAAATTAGTGGTGGAATATCAAGGTTTAAGCCATAAGAAAAGTAAAGACAAATATTTTAAACGGTGAAAAAAAGATTGAAATGAGGATAATTTTAGGAGTTATAAAAAAACTTGTAAGAACGTTAAGAAAATAGTTAGAAATGCTAAATTGAAAGTTTATGATGAATTTTGCTAGATTAGATGGTACAGAGGGAGAAAATAATATCTATAAGTCACCAAGTAGAGAGAGAAAGAAGAACAAGAGATCTTAAATCTATTTTGAGAAATTATTAAATAAAAAACATGTTGAAAGATCCTAAGGAGAGGAATCTTATAACTCGAATAAAATTAGAGAATATAAGTTCTATCGTAAAATAAGAAAGTTTGAAATGAAAACTATAATGGAAAGAATGAAATCAGGTAAAGTCATATGACAAAATGGTATTCCTGCAAAGGCGTGAAAATGCCTAGGCAAAATGGGAGTGTTTTGATTAAAAAGTTATTTAATAAAATCATAATGGCTAAGAAAATACTAAAGAGTGGATAAAAAATATTCTAGTACCTATATATAAAAATAAATAAGATATTCAGAACTGTACCAACTATAGTGGTATTAAGTTGATAAGGCATACGATAACGTTATGAAAAAGAGTGATTGGACATTATTTAAGGTTAACAACAATGTGTCACATAATCAGTTTAGTTTTATGCTTTGATAGATCAACTATGGATATAATTTACCTACTGAGAAGATTAATAGAGAAGTATAGAGAAAAGAATAGAGATCTTCATATGATTTTTATAGACTTAAAAAAGGCCTATGATAGAGTGTCTAAAAATATCACATGGTGGGCGTTAGAGAAAAAGAGAGTGGCAAATGGATAAATTAATGTGATAAAAGACATACATCATGGAGCTGTCGCAATAATTAGATTATTCACATGAGAAATAAATGAATTCCCAATTATAATAAGATTATACCAAGAATCAGTTTTGTGTTCTTATCTCTTTAACTTAGTTATAGAAGAATTAACTAGACATTAAGGGTATACATAGATCGGATCGGTCCAGTTTCAAGCAAATTCAAGAATCGAATCGATAGTAACAGTTCTAAAAAATTTGTAACCAGAACCGAACTGTTGTAGTTGTAGAACCGAACCAGAACCAATCCGTAAAAATGGTTCGGTTACGATTCGGTTTCGATTTTCTATTTTTAAAGCTCAAAACTAATTTTACTAAATATATAATCCAAATAAAATTTTCCAAAATTGTTACTCAAAAACTTGAAATAAAAACTAAATATGAGGGGTAGTCACTCGTCTAATACAGCCACTACAAGAAAGTGCACTTTTTACGACTAAAATTTTGGTCGACAAAAGTTACAATTTAGTTGCCATATCTATTTAGTAACTAATTCTTCTAGTCGCCATTTTAGTCGCTCATACCAGGTTGCGAAACATTTTAGCAACCAACTTTTTTTTAGTCATCAAAGATGTCTTTCAACGACTAAAGAATTAATCGCCTATACATAATTTCCGCAACTAAATACAATGGTCGCTAGCAATACTTTAGTCGCCATTGGCTATGCCATCCGTTACTATTTGTTTTTGGTCGTCGAAAATAATAACGACTAATTAGTTTGGTTACTAAAAGCATATAAGCGACCCAATGTTTTTGGTCGTAAAAAATAATAACAACTAATTGTTTTGGTTTTTAAAAGCATTTAAAGTAAAGATGACCAAAATATTGTAATTGTCAAAAGGTGTCTTTAGCAACTAACCATTTTGGTTGCAAAATGTAGTATTTTAGCAACAAAAAAATCATTAGTCACTAGTAGTTGACAAATTTTTGACAACCAAAATATTTTAGTAGCCAAGAACTTTTTTTTAATATATTTTTTATTACGAATGAAATATTTTGACTCACTTTATACATATATCATGTAACTGGTATCTTGTAACATGTAATCTTTGCAGTAAGAATACTAATTCAAATTCATTATTTCATTCATCTAAATAAATTGTTAATACTCATTTAAAGAAATTTGTTACTCACCGCCCCCTCCCCCCACACACACATGTATATATAACATGTAATATAATATTTACATTCAAATTCTAACACTCATTCATCCATATATCCAATGAATAATTATTCAAAGTCATTCTTACTCAAGAGATTACATGTAATTGTGACATTTGCAAACAAATTCTAATACTCATTCATTTTTGCATTCAACTAATAATCACTCAAATTCATTTCTTACTCAACACATATATAAAACATTTGAAAACAAATCCCAATATTCATTCATTCATTCATAAATCCAACATAATTGAACATATGTATCCAAAAAAAAACCAAAATAAATATAACATTCAAAGCAAAATTCATCCAAATATGCAAATCAAGACAATCTCTCAAAGGAAAAATATGCTCTACAAAATCTCCATAATCTAACTGCAGCAAAGACCATCTCTTACCTATAAAAGTATAAAAGTAAATCGTGGTTATTTATGAGATATAACTGTAAAGAAAAGAAAAATTACAAAAATTAATATTGTAAAGTTTATCATGTTATTAGTTCTAAATATCTAAGTATCTACTTGTGCATTGTAATCATGTATCGTTTGTTTTTACTAAATATGAATATATACCTATAGTTACTAAAAAAACATAAATACTAATAAATTTACCAAATATTAGAACCATGATCAACCATCAACGAGGTGGAGGATCTTGCAAGAGTTGCGTCAAAATACTTTGAAGCTTATCGATTTGTCTCCGTTGTGCTTCTCGCTGAGCCTGTTGCTCCTCGCGCTCTCTCTACTGCTCCTCGCGGAGTGCGTCCATCTCACATTTAAGTCTCTGTACCTCAACTTCATGTGATCGTGACTCAACATCAGATTTAGAAGAAGAGGAAGAAGGCTTTGGCCCAATCCCAAATCCTCTTAGGTACCCCTTTTTCTCCTCAAGCACTATTCTCGAAATGGCCTCTTGGGTCATCGGCACACCAGACTGGGAAGCCTCATCTCACACTCTCAATATCTCTGCTTGTTATTGTTAAAATAATAATAATAATAATAATAAGTTACACTTTTTAGTTACTACGAAAATGATTAATATAATTGTGCAGTTATTGAATACTTACATGTAGCATACCGTATTCAGGATTGATCCATTCTTTTGTCCTCTTCGACTTTAGTTACACTTTTCTTAAAAAAAAAAAACAAATTTTAAAATAAAAAATATATAAAAAATAG
The DNA here is from genome assembly GCA_032270985.1 of Heliamphora pulchella. Classification (NCBI taxonomy): domain Eukaryota; kingdom Viridiplantae; phylum Streptophyta; class Magnoliopsida; order Ericales; family Sarraceniaceae; genus Heliamphora; species Heliamphora pulchella. Next base: position 847 of record JAULJZ010002855.1, on the reverse strand, counting down.
TTTTAAAACAATTAAAAAACAGGTGACCGACACGACACACCTCTTTCGTAGAAGTCTCCGTGATTCTTGGACACCAACTAAACATTTTCCATGTACATGTGGTCAAGTGTGAAAATTTATGTGTGAAGTGATATTTGGTAGGTTTCTAATAGTGTTATATTAACATAAGACCATAGAGCGATGCGTGGAATGATTTTGGGTTATCATAATTGGTTACTGAAGGCAGCATAGTTAGTGTAAATTGTCTAATAGATAATGGCTTTTCTATTTGTATATGAGCTATCCAACATGATCTTGTTGTATATTATATCTTATGACTGTACTTCTGTTGATGAGGGTTTGCAGTGCGGAAATCAATCTAATATGGGTAGTGTTATTTTTCAACCCCTTGAAATTTTTAAGATCTTTTCCCATTTATTATTGGGGATATATGGTTGGGCATGTTGTGATTTAAACCATAAGATAAGGGCTTATGTGAAATTTAGTTGGAGTTGATTTCACAATCCCAAAACAATTCTACTCCTGTTCCTTTCCTTTAAAATATCATTTTCCACTTTCCAATTAGAACTCAGATAAAAATGGATAAACCAAGTACAGAATTTGATTAATTTTGTTTTTTATTCTTTCATTGGATTGACAATAAAACACAAAACTGTTATGGAATATCTCTACAAAAGTCTAAACTAGAGATAAAATTTACCCTTGAATAAGTTCAAATCATCATGAGATGTGCTCTAAGACTCTAACTGCTTGCGATTAAGCATTCCCCATTTTTTTCGTTTTTTGAGGTAAATATCTATGGTTTTGAGTTTGAATAATTTTTGAACAAGACTAGAATCATTTATCT
>JAULJZ010002824.1:0-17085 GCA_032270985.1 Heliamphora pulchella | reverse complement strand
TTCACTTGAACCTTGACATTCACTCGAGCCTTGCCATTTATGTGGACAATTCACTCCTTTATTGTGAGCCATGTACAAATAATAATGAATTTATATAAATAGGTGATGTTTAAGCCACACATTTGTATAAAATAATTGTTCAACTTTTCTTCAGTCCCTTTGAGGATTAGATCAATTAGTTGGGTTAATTTTGTTTTCAAAATAAATTTACTTTGATGATTCGATTAGTTCATTTTATTGTTTTTAATATATAAATTATTTATGAAAAATATTAAATTAATTAGATATGTTAAAATATTTGAACAAATAATATTTGTGTTAAAAATTAAACGGCGAAGTCCATCCGAACAACGTTCACTTTTAAAAAGATTTATTCAAATATTTATTGATATCCACGTAATTTAATTTTTTATATAAATAATTTATACAGTATAAATAATAAAATTAACTTCTTAAATAACTAAAACAAATTCATTATAAATTCAAATTATTCCAAATGAACCGGCCCAATTGAATTGAGGAGGCCTCCCCATAAATTAATGGATGCTAGCATTGCACCTTTTTAGGCACGAGGTCAGAGGTCACCGGTCGGGTCACCAAGGTCTCCGGGTCACCCACATGCGTCAGCTTGTATTTAGAAATTTTTTATTTTTTAATTAAAAATTTTTAAACAAGATTTCATAATTAAAAAAAAAAACTAAAAACATTGTTGAAACAGTATTTTCGTTAACGGAAGTTAGTTTTGGAGTTTAAGTGTTACAAAAATAAAAATGTAGGGGATGGCAGTGATATTTCAGAAAATAGAGGGGGTGCCAGTGTTATTACCCTTAAATACAGGGAGTGTAAGTGTAATTTATCTATTTTTTTATTATATAAGTGCTTATTTGAGATGTTTAAAAAAATTTATTTTAATTTTTTTAAAAAAAATTTAAAAATTAAATTATTTGAGATAATTTTTTATAGTATATTTTTTTCTTTTTATTAAAATATTTAAAATACTCTTACTATTAGTTTTTAAGTTGTAGTATTTGGGATATTGGCACGATACTTTTTTGTTTTTTATGAGTAGGGTTGACTTTTTTTTAATAAGAGTATTATAGTAATTTTGTTGGAAATTTTTTTTAGAGTATTTGGGATATGTATTCACTTTTTACTTTGGATTAAAAAATGAAAAAAAAAGTTAATTTGTTTTTAAAACCAAACAGGGTAGCTTAAGAACTGATTTTTTTTTGTAAAAAGGCTAAGTTAAAAGCTATCCCAAATAGGCCCTAAAGAGATTATTTTGCATTTACTAAATAAAATTAAATTACTATTATTTCATTTAAAATATTTTAGCTATAAAATTAAAAAATACAATATAAATAATTATACATAGTGCTTCAAATTGTTGAATAATTACTTATTGATGGGGTTGGTTACTCTAGGGCGGATATCCGACCAGACTGGAGATAACCATATCCGACTACCCGAATTGACCGAGCTCGAAGGCACGTACTTGGTCTACTCGTTCGGCCATCGCACAACGTAAGGGATTTGGCACGATTCGCAGTCGTTTATCATTATATAAACAATATAATGATCCCTCATTAAGGTACGAAAAAATCTTGACCTAATCTTTTCCAATTATCAGAGATCACGAGAGAACTAACTTAGACATCGGAGGGTATTTGGCCAGTACCCCACCGGTGCTAGTCTCACCATTTTGTTCTTTCAAGCCTAGTCAAGGAAGTTTGAAGGATTGGCAATGGGCATAATCCGCTCGGTTTGGCCATCGAGGTATCATCAATTGGTGCCGTATGTGGGAACATTTTCTCTCTTTCTCTTAATACTCTCGATGGTAGAAATCCAGGCCATAACCTTTTACAACAATCGCCAACGCCCTCCGGCAATGAACGGAGCCACTGACCTGCGCATCAACAAACAGTTGGCTGATCTGGCCTACATAGTCCAAGAGTTAGCACAACAAACGCACGCTCTCCACCAGCGGTTCGAGGCCCAAGCATCGAGTATTTTGCCAATTTGTGCTAGCCTGGCTGGGGATGAAAGGGCTAACCCTGTGCACCCAAACCAAGGAGGATAGGTCCAACCTGACCCCATTCAAAATGGCGTTCTTCCCAGCCGTGGGGAGGGCAATGAGGAGAACGGAGATAATCGGTGTGACCCAAAAGAGGTAGAGAGCCGATCGGTAAGCCTGCAGGCCAGGGATCCCCCTCCCCTTGGAAAGGTCTACCCTAATATCATATTTGAAGTAATCGCCACGATTGAACTCGAGATGAGATGACTGAAGAAACAACTTCAAAATGTGATGGAAGAGGTGAAGGACAAGAAAATCGGGGGAGTAAACGAGCTCGTGTAGAGGACCGATCTCTCATTCTCACCCGTGATAATGATGGAGCCCTTGCCATTGAAGTTCAAGAAAACCTAGATGGAAGCCTTCGATGGGACAAAGGACCCCCTAGATCATTTAGAGACCTACAAGGCCTTCATACACCTTTATGCGGTTCTTGATGAGATCATGTGTTAGGGGTTCCCCACCACTCTAAAAGGGTTGGCTTGGGTCTGGTTCAGTCGCCTCAAGCCCGAATCCATCAGCACGTTGAATTAGATCAGCAAGCTATTCGTAGGACACTTTATAGAGGTAGCGTCGGTCGGCCACGTATTTGCTAAACGTTAAGTATGCAAATGGAGAATCGCTTAGGGACTACGTGTCCAAGTTCAATGCAGAGGCACTTCTGGTCGACGATGTAGACTATAGGGTGGCCCTAGCAGCATTCTTGTTACCTCTGTCTAAGGCACCACCCGAGAGTATGGCCGAGCTTATGGCCAAGGCACAAAGACATATGAACGCGAAAGACAAGATGAATGCGAGAAAGGACAAAGCCAGACTCGATCAAGGATAAAAGTCTGAGCATCAACGACGAAGTGAGGCAGACTAACTGGGGAGGTCGAGAGAGGACGAATAAGAGACCCCCATGCACTTAGATAGCAAAAGACCTCGAATTTTAGCTAGCCAGCTCGAAAGGTACACCCCCTTAAATACCCCCATTGATCAGATCCTGCTATAGATACGTAACGACCCTGATCTGAAATGGCTGAGAAAGTTGAAAACTACGCCTGACCGAAGGAATCAGGACAAGTACTGTAGGTTTCACAAGGACCATGGACACACCACAGAGGACTGCTTTGAACTGAAAGAACAGATTGAGGTGCTGATCTAAAGGGGTTAGCTATGTCAGTTTGTGACTGAATGACCAGGTAAGGAAGAGCTTGGAAAGCACGAGAAGAGCCTCTGACCAATTGAGAAATCGTCGGCGAGGTTTGAGTAATATTTGGCGAGTTCTTTGGCAGAGGAGATACTAGCTCCTCTAGAAAGGCTCACTCGACAAAGTTGAAAGCGAAAGTACCAATAGAAGTTCTCACCACTAGTCGCTTGATCAAAAGCCAAACGGATGCAGGAAAGGAGGTGATCACCTTCTTAGAGAAATACAGGGAAGGGGTCCAACACCCCCATGATGATCCCCTGGTATTCACAATAGTGTTTACCAACTACCGAGTACGACGAATGCTATTACATAACTGAAGCTTAGCACACATCCTATTCTTAAAGGCCTTCGAGCGGCTTAACATCGATAGAAATCGGCTCACCCCGGTCAGGCAATCAAGAGAAGACGTCCTTCATAACCGACCAAGGGCTTTATTACTACAACGTCATGTCCTTCAATTTGAAGAATGCAAGAGCAACTTACCAATGCCTAGTGAACCGCATGTTCAGTGAACAGCTTGGGAGAAACATGGAAGTTTATGTAAACGACATGTTGACTAAGAGCAGAAAAGCAAAAGATCATTTGGCCGACCTAGAAGAGACCTTCCAAGTGCTAGAAAGGTATAACATGAGGTTGACCCCGACCAAATGTGCATTCGGTGTCACTGGGGGAATGTTTTTAGGCTTTATGGTAAGTCAAAGAAGGATAGAAGCTAATCCCGAGACGATCAAGGAATTCAAAGAGATGCATCCTCTTCCGAACACAAAGGAAGTGCAGAAACTCATCGGCAGAGTAGCGGCGCTCAATCGCTTTGTCTCAAAGGTGACCGACCGATGTCTTTCCTTCTTTAAAGTTATAAGAAAGACTTTCAAGTGGTCGAAAGAGTGTGGAAAGGCATTTGAGGAGCTAAAGGAGTATCTATCCTCACCTCCTCTGTTATCTCAAACGACTTATGAGAGGAGTTATTTCTTTATCTAGCCGTGTCCAAATTAGCAGTAAGCATTGCTCTGGTCAGGGAGGATAAAAAAGGAGTTCAAAGACCGATATACTATATCAGCAGAGCGTTCTGAGGAGCCAAGGCTAGGTATTCGAGCCTAGAAAAACTAGCATTCGCATTAGTTGTCTCGACAAGGAGGCTACGCCCCTACTTTCAAGCCCATACAGTGGTCATATTAACCGACCAGCCCCTACGCCAGATAATCCAGAAGTCGAATTGTTCAGGACGGTTAGCAAAGTGGTCCCTCATGATGGGAGAATTTAACATCAAGTACCAGCATCGAGAAGCCATAAAGGGCAAGCTCTCGCCGATTTTGTGGCCAAATTTACAAAAAAGACAAGTTTACCAAACATGGAAGCAGAAGCAACAAGCTTTCCTGAGTCGACCGAGCCTAAAGAGTTTAATGTCTAATGAACCTAGAAAGTTTGCGCAGATGGATTGGCCAATGCGAACGCAAGCAGAGCCAAAATCCTCCTCGTATCGCCCTAGAGGGACACACTGGAATGTGCACTTCGTTTCTACTTCAAAACCACCAATAATAAGGTAGAGTATGAAGCAGGCATCGCAGGGATGAGTCTTGCCTAAGCACTAGGGGCTGAGCAAGTCAAAATGTACAGTGACTCCCAGCTAATAGTGGCCAAGTGCAAGGCGAGTTTGAGGCAATGGAGGATAGGATGGTCGCTTATCAGCAGGTGGCCCAAAGAATAAGCCATCACTTTCAGTGTTTCTCGATCACTCAAATACCGAGGGAGCAGAACTAGCAAGCAGACATGCTAGCCAGAGTAGCATTTGCCCCTGAAGAGGAACTGAATCACGGGGCCCAACTTCAATACCTCGCGAAATCAGGTCTGGAATGGCCGGAGTTTGAGGTCCTGAAAGTAGGACAGGCCCAAGTACAATCAACTTGGATGGAGCCAGTCGTAGTGTACCTCAAGGACGAAACATGAACGACTGATCAGAATGAAGCTAGAAGAGTGTGCAGAGTGGCCCAGTCGATACGCCATCTTGGATGGACAACTTTACAAAAAAGGCCTATCGTTACCGTATCTTAGATGCCTCACTAAAGACGAAGGGGACTACGTTCTGAGGGAAATCCACGAAGGAGTATGCAAAAATCATGGAAAAGGACGAGCACTAGCGCATAAAGCCTTGAGGGCACGGAACTACTAGCCAAGCATGACAAGGGAGGCCTCTACTCTAGTGAAGAAATGTGATAAATGCCAAAAATTTGCAAACGTGCCGAGATAACCCCTATAGAGATGACTATGATTACTTCTCCTGCCCATTCGCCCAGTGGGGAATCGATCTGGTCAGTCCATTTCCACACGGGAAAAGACAAACCAAGTTCGCCATAGTCGCCATTGACTATTTCACCAAATGGGTAGATGCCTAGCCGCTGGCCAAGATAACGGAGTCCAACACAGTGAGCCTCATTAGGAAATCTATTATGTGTAGATGCGGAGTGCCGAGGGTCCTTGTTAGTGACAATAGAAGGCAGCTTGACAATAAGTGTGACACCCTGACCCGTTTTCTTTTTTTGGCGTTTTCGAATGCGCGTAACGTGTTTTCATTTGAGCATATTTTATTACTTTTGATGCGTGATCGGGCTTAGATATGCATACGGGATAAGTTTCTGGGGCCGTGGGCCGTTGTGGTGCGAATTTCAAAAATTCAAAAAAAAAAGATATTTTGGAGGCCTATAAATATCTAGAGTTAGTTATTTTCAAAAGATATTTTTAAAACTTAACTTCTAAGTTTCCTCCATATTATCTCTGCCTTCTCTCTAAGTTCTCAGGGGCCCGGGGCTCGATTTTCAGCGATCCAACAGTGGATTCATGCTTTTGGCACGGTGGGTTACGCAACCATCCAGACCGAATTTCATTTCGGCAAAGATTGGTTTTGCACGTGGTTTGAGACGTCGAGTTTTTAATTCACCGAGATAGGATTCTAGACCTGTATGTTTTATAAGGGTGCTACGTGTAATTGGGTGCATTTTTACCAGTCGAATTGTTGTAGATCTGATTTTCTGTAAAAGTTGGGTTTTTGGGTTTAAAACCCGCTGTTCGTCGTTTTTGGTTGGATGGAATCGGGTGTTGAGGGTTCCTTTCGAGGTTTTGAGGTAGTCTTGGGCTAGGGTATGCATGTGGGTATCATATCTGGTGTTTAAAGGTTTTGATTTAGGGTTTATACATGTTTTGGGGATGAAAAATCTGTTCTATTTTTCAAGAAATTGAGACTGGTGTGTGATGGATCGATCGGTCTTTTAACCGATCGATCGGTCAGGGCGATTTCAAAAAAAATTACATTTTTTAAAATCAATGTATTTCCCTCATTCGGACTCGGGATGGGGTCGTTCTTGTACTCAAATTGAAGCCCCGAAAGTCTTCTTTCCAATGACACCTCTCTCTCTTTAAAATTCTTTTTGTAAAAAAAGTTATGACTAAAAGAGTGAAGGTGTGTCAAGATTTTCAAACCGTTTTTCACCCGTTTTTGCCAAATGTTTGGAAAAAGATTATTTTTCATCTTGGTTGGCCGTGTTAGGTGTGTGGGAGTTTGTGTTGGCCATGGTGGATGTGTGTGAGTCCGTTTTGGTCATGTTAAGGTCTTGAGAGTTTGTTGGTGTTTTGTGGTTTGGTAGTTGGTTCTTTGGTTTCCAATTAGCATCCTATGGTATTTAATTGATTAATTTATAGGAATTAGTTGATTCAAATACCTGTGGATTCCTTTGAGGGTTCAGTTGGTTGTGTGATGGCTTCGGGAGTCGTGTGGGGGCCTCTCGATCGATTGGGTTATCGGGATCAATCGACTTCTCTCCTCTAGTGATTTTTAGTTGATTGGATTATGGGGTCCTGTCAGTTGAAGTTACGGAGAGAGTGTTGGTCATTTCATGCGGGGTGTTGGTGCATCGTTGGGTGCGGGGTGTGTAGTCTTTGATTGGTTTAAGGTGAGGTTTTAGTGAGAACCAGGTTTATGGGTTGGTGTTGGCCTCGGGGTTAGGCTTGGTTGTATGGGTGGTTGGTGGTCCATGTGGGTGGATGTCGGGTTGTATGACGGGTGGCGTTATAAGATATGGTTATATATGGCTATGTGCGTTTATAACTGGCTATGTACATTTATAACTCTGTTTTATTTATGTACAGAATATGTAAGTGGATTACATGGTTTGATATCGTTATGTGTAATGTGGTTTATGCTTTAAAACCTAGAGTTTTATGGACAGGAGTTATAGTTTGTGGAACGTAGTGTTGATACGTGATTTTATGCATAAAATCCTGATTTAGGTTTGCATATGTATTTGGAATGAGATAGACAAGTTTGTGGTTCTGTAGATGTTAACCCTGGTTAACTTGGCATGTGTTGGGGCGGCAATCCCTCGGCTTGAGGCTGAGAAGATGCATGTGTTGGGGCAGCAGTCCCTCGGCTGGAGGCCGAGAAGATGCATTGGTGGGGCGGTCCTTCGGCAAGAGGCCGAGAAGACGCATGGATGGGGGCGACGGTCCTTCGGCTTGAGGTCAAGAAGACGCGTATGTTGGGACTGTAGTCCCTCGAGTTGAGCTCGAGAAGTTACATGATTTGCATGAACTGCATTACGGGACGGATAAACTAATTTTCAAATTATTTTTAAGAGTCGTTTGAATTGCTATCTAAAAATCGTTTTCAAACTGTTTTCAAGACTCCTGTGAGTGAGTTAAAAGATGGTTTGTATCCTCGCTTCCCATTGCATGTGAAAACTATTTTAAGGCTTGAAGGAGAGTCAAAACCTGCACTTCGATTTCCTAGCATGTTTTGTTTATATTGCATGCTTGTCTAGTTTCTGCTGAGACTTGGCTCACCGTGTGGGATAAAATGTTTTCAAGTACCGGACACGCAGGTTGATCCGGAGGCTGCTGGGGAGGCGAAAGAGTTATAGTCTTTCTTTTTGTTCTTTCTGTTACATGTATGTTGTAACATGTTTTCCAGCGTTGGGGCTTTTTAATGTAAGTCGTTTGGCATTTATGTACAATACATGTATGATTTATTTTGAGAGTGTATTCTCGGTTGGGTGTGTCGTTTGATGGTTTGTGGGTATTTCACGTGACCCGGAGTTTGGGGCATGACAATAAGAAATACTGGGAATTCTACGAATAACTAGGATTCGGGCATATTACACCACCATAGCTCATTCCCAGGCTAACAGCTAGGTTGAGGTAACCAACTGGACACTTGTCAAAATGATCAAGATGAGGCTCGAGCAAGCAAAGGGTTTGTGGGCAGAAGATCTGCTGAGTATTCTCTGGGTATATCGAATGATCGCACAGACAGCCACCGGCGAGATGCCGTTCATGCCAGCCTTCGGCACAGCAAAGATCCCCAACAAAGAAAGTTTGGGCCGAGCTGGGAGGGACCCTACCAGGTGAAACAAAGGGTCCGAGCTTGCGTATACCGTCTCAAAGATTTGGTAGGTAAAACTCTACCACACCCATGGAATGCAGAGCATTTAAGGAAGTATTACCAATGATATAATCATTTTTCATCATTAATAAAGAATCAATTTTTGCAACCTTTCACACACGAGTCTAAGAAAACCACAACAAATAGCTCGGTCGACCCTTGTATGGTTTGGGATAGCAATAGCCCGACCAAGGCCTTAACAAGATTCCAAGCTGCTTGGTAGCTTGATCGGCCTCAAAATGGTCCGAACTAGCAAGAGGCCGACCAAGGCCTTAGCACGTTTCCAAGCTGCTTGACAGCTCGATCAGCCTTAGGATGGTCAGAGCTTCTAAGAGCCCGACTAAGGCCTTAGCATGTTTCCAAGCTGCTTGACAGTTCTGTCAGCCTTAGGATGGTTCGGGCTAGCAAGAGCCCAACCTAGGCTTTAGCAAGTTTCCAAGCTACTTGACAGCTCGGTCGGCCCTAAGACAGTCAGGGCTTCTAAGAGTCCGACTAAGGCCTTAGCAAGTTTCCAAGCCATTTGACTCGATCGGCCTCAGGATGGTCAGGGCTTCCAAGAGCCCAACCAAGGTCTTAGCAAGTTTCTAATTTGCTTGACAGTTCGGTCAGCCATAGGATGGTTTGGGCTAGCAAGTGCCTGACCAAGCCTTAACAAGTTTCCAAGCTGCTTGACAGCTCGATCGGACCTAGGATAGTCAAGGATTCCAAGACCCCAACCAAAGCCTTAGCAAGTTCCAAGAAACTTGACAGCTCGATCGGCCTCAAGATGGTCTGGGCTAGCAAAAGCCCGACGAAAGCCTTAGCAAAATTTTCCAAGCTCTACTCCGTAATCACTCGGTCGGCCACATCCATACATTGGAAAAGAACAAGGAAGGAATAGTAATCAGAAGAGTCAAACAGAGCAAGAAGAAATTGAAAAATGTTAGAAGATAGAGTATGCATAACAAGTTCACAATTCAAATGCCTTGGATTCAGTAAAGTTTCCCAAAAAAGTTCATAATTCACAAGATCAAAAGACGAGCAGAGCACTAAGTCAAACATGGCCTAAACACAGTCCCAGAAAGCAAAAGTTAATGTATGTTGCCAAAGCACAGCCCCACTAACCAGAAATTAAAGTTAATGTATCGTTGCTAAAAACACGGCCCAGACAGAAATAATGTAGATCAGAAATCAAAGATAAAATTATAGAAGGAGCTACTGGTCGGCACTGTCATCCTCGGGTAAGAACTTAGAGAAGACTAAGTTGGGGAAGGATGCGACAACTTGGGCCTTCATATCCTCGAAACCACTGAGGTAATTCTCAGCCAGTTCTATTGAGTACTCCTCTGAGGCCTTATACTTTGTGATCGCTGCCCCCTCAGCTAAGCCATGCTGAGCCGTCAGCTCCAGCACCCGAGCATTGCTGGCATCTTCTAACATCTTGGCGGCCACCACATTAGCCTCCAAATTTGCATTCCTTACCTCAGCCAACGCGAGCTTCTCCTTAATCTCCTTCAACTTGGCATCTTTCTCGTTCAGCTTCACGGTTGTCTCCTCCCTGAGTCACTCCAAATTCTCGGCATAACTGGACTGCTCCTTTTGCAGAATGGCCAACTGAGTGGCTCTATTCTAGAGGTTCACTTCTCACGCATGGCAGCGTTATGAAAGATGGACCATGTGGACACATATCTATAAAGAAAATACAAGGTAAGTCATAGAAGAGCTGATATGAGCATATAAAAAAATCATGATATGAGACGCAACAAAAGAGGGACAAACCCGAGAGAGATCCATCAATAGATCCCTAGTGATCTGGCTAGTGGCAATGGGGATCAACACCTCCCCATCATCGCCTACAAACTGCTGCATTTGTTGGCGAGCCACCTCAAAATGGCTCAGAAGGTTGGAGGGATTGCCGAGCTAGTCAATGGAAGGACCGAGACTGGGATGGCAAGGATAGGTGTCTCAGAAACCGGGTTGGTAGGGACAGAGTTTGACTGAGATGGAGCACCCTCAAAGGATAAAGAGGAGTCCTCCGCCATGGTCGGCTCTTCCAGATCCACCACCATTTTCTTGGAAGAAACTGAAGAGTCGTTCATAGAGAAGAAGGGCAACCCTTTCCCCTTCACCAAACGAGGCTTCTTGGGAAGAGGAGCTTCAAACTCAACAGTGGCGCGAGCACGAATCTTGGCCATTAAGGCCTTATCAACTTTTTTGGGCATTCCTGAAACAGAAAGAAAAGATATTAGCCAGCGAGAATAAACAGTAAGGGGTAAAATGTTGAAAAGAAAGCAATGCTCACTAGGGACCAGGGGGCCCAAGAGAAAGGCACTAAGCTTCTCGGGTTCGAAAGAGATGATTTGAGGATCGCCCCATATCTTCTGGATCCTAGGGACATGGGGACTCGCTTCCTTCCAACTTTAGAGCTCCCATCCCTCACTAAAGGCAAATAAAAACTTGATGCTCCCCATGGTTGAGCGCTTCCTAAAGGATAATGCATCCGAGAAGCATACGCCAAGCGTTCGGAAGGAGCTGACCAGGTGATAAACCCAGAAATAACAAAAGCTCCCTCGCGATTCGGGGGAAGGGGAGACGAAGACCAGCGAAGAAGGCATGCTCATACAAGCACACTTCTTCTGGAGAAGAAGACCAGGAAAGCTTTCCGAGAGACGGAAAGGGGGCATAAGAGATGAAGAGAACTTAAGGGATGCTCGCTCCGAGAAATCTCCAAAGGGGTAGCAAGATCAAACGAGAGCCTCGCCTTTCAGTTATATATCACAAAGGCGAGCAAGCACTAGTCGATTCAAATTCGTCGGCTACAAATCAAAGAGTCACTCCGAATACTTAGACGTTCTGGAGAAGGCTAGTGAGATGCACTCACGTGTCAACGGTACATTCCCTGATACATGGGAAATGACAAGGCTTAAAGAAGGGTGTGGCGCCGAGATTTGGGGGTTTGAGTTAAAAAAAAAGAGAATTCAAAAAATATTTAGAAAATATTTTAAAACCTTGCAAGTTAAATTTTGAAAATTCTTTTTGTAGAAAATAGAGTCGCCACTTAGTTTTTGAGAAAAATCAAGAAAAACAAAAATAGGCTACTGATCTTTAAAACGTTAACTAGAGAAAATAATGATTCGGGAGTTAAGGTACGAATCGGAGAAAGTGTTAGACACCCTGTTCGTCCAACCATAAGATTGGCCTCTACTAATCATCATTGATTCTTAATTAGATTCTCAAATACATATAAATACAGAAGATGGGGGTAAAGAGAGAATATCTAAAATCAAATAAGAAAAATATGTAACATATATACATAGAACGTCAAACAAAATAAATAATAAAAGAAAATTCTAAATCCTATAACATGCAATTTCTAACTAAAGGATACATGAAGTAAACTCGCATACAATATTACCAAATTAACCTAAATTAGCATGATTCAAATAAAAAGAATAAATATATGCTAAAAAGTCATTAAATTTAAATCATATTAAAAATGAATTTGAACTTGCTAATAATATCACCAAATGACTAAAAATAACCTAAGTTATTCTAAACATGCTTTCAAATGAAGTAAACAAAGCATCCTTTAAAATTATCATACCAAATATGCATATTATCAAATAATCTAAAATTACATTAACATGATTAAGTTCTACTAGAAATAAAATATAAACTAAAAAGGGTATATGAGAATTCTATATTAAAAGCTTAATAAATAAAAATAATGAAAGATTATTAAACTAATAACAAGAATTTTGTACTTTTCTTCATACAAAAGAATGCTCAAGGACTTAATCAAAAGAAAATGAAACAAAAGAAAAACTTACAAAAAGAAGATAAAATCAAAGTTAAAAGATTTTTGAGGAAGATAAAAGAAAATACTACAAAAAGGACAACTAAACTAAAATTAAGAAATTTTATAAATTTTGATGTTAAACAAAATGAGAGAAAAATAAAAATAAAAAGAATGCTATTAAAAGAAAAAGAAATTAAGCTAATGAAGCATAACGATTAAAAACAATTACTATTACATAGTAACATAACAACCATTTAACTAAAAAATATAAAATACGGGTATAATATCAATAATTACAATCGTACAAATGTAAGCACATTGATTATGACAATAACGACATCGTAAGTCGTAATTATCAAGTATGTTAGCACTGCTTTAATGAATTTCTAAAAGTGACCAAAATAAAAGTGTACAATGTGAACAAAAACAACTCAGATTACTTTGATTTCTATGAGACGTAACCGAATTATACTAAACAAATCATGCACATTAATCACATACTTACAATTCCAAAAATTAAATGGTAAACTAAGTCAACTATACATACTTACAATTCCACAAATTAAATGGTAAACTAAGTCAACTATACATATGAATGAAACATGCGAATTCAAATTGAAATTAACCCGGTCACTCCAAGGGATAGAGAGTCGAGAGAGAAAGGCCGGGGTTCTAAGCAGAATACCTGGATCGCAAGTGAATCCCCAAGTCGGGGAGATGTGATCAATGATCCAATACTCAAGCAATGCTCCAATCCAAGTGTAGGTGAGTTAGGGTCAAGCAGAGTTTCGATATTGGTGGTCAGTCTCTCGATACTTCGGCAGAGTATGTATAAGAATTCTTCTGTCTTTCGACCTGTCAAAGCTCCGATATCAGAATTGTCCTCCCCAAATCGTACTAGAGGTACGGTATTATAGAACTCATCAACCAATGGGGTGCTGACACATTTTGGAACACGTCAGGCCATTTGGAGTTGGCCGTCGCCAAGTTTGGAGTGGGCGGTCGCCACAAAAATCAAGTTTTCAGGAATTTCTTATGGCGATCTCCCCATTGAAGTTGGCGACCCCATGGTTCAAATGTGACGGTCGCCACATTAACTAGGGTTTCTAAGAGGTTCTTGTGTAGGTCGCCACAATCAAAGTTGGCGGTCCCACAGTTCAAAGTTGGCGGTTCAAGGTGATTTCACTTGTTTGAAGGTTTTGATCATTGGGTTCAAATTACTGAGCTTGGATCACCTCTCGAGAATTGTTCGAAAGGACCATTCCACTTGTTTTCATCATCGGATTCACCCAAATCAACCTAAGAATGGCGGGGTCAAATTAGGGTGTCTTCAAAGGGCATTTATGACGGGGGCGCCTCAGTTACCACAGCGCCACCGAAATAAATGCGGTAACATGCGCAACACATCGAGAATCGCCATGCCACCAAAACTCGCAATGGTAAACCTGAAGGCGCATTCCCTAGGGCGCGTAAACTGCGGCACCTCGAGAATGAGGGGGCAAGTGATGGGGTCAGGTTACTCCAGGGCAGATATCCGAACCGAGTGCAGATAACCATATCCGACTACCCGAATTGACCAAACTCGAAGGCACGTACTCGGACTACTTGTTCGGCCACCGGTCCACTAGGTCGAGCGACTAAGAGCGACCGAGAAGGACTAATGGTGACCGGGCAGGAAGCGCTAGGTCAGCCCGTAATCTCTTCCTATAATTCTGAGCCCGCTCCCAGAATTATCGGGAAGGGCAAATTATGTGGGATATTATTCAATCCCCCTGCACGACGTAAGGGATTTAGCACGATCCGCATCCGTATATCATTATATAAACAGCATAAAGACCCCTCATTAAAGTATGAAAAAATCTTGACCTGATATTTCCCAATTATCAGAGATCACGAGAGAATTAACTTTAGACATCAGAGGGTATTTGGCCAGTACCTCACCGGTGCTAGTCTCACCATTTTGTCCTTTCAGGCTTAGTCAAGGAGATTTGAAGGATTAGCACTGGACACAATCCGCTCGGCTTAGCCATCGTGGTATCATCACTTATAAAAACTACGCACATGTTAAAAGCTTAAAAACGCACATGCTAAGCGGATAAGGGCTGCTGACAATGAAATAGCTTTTAAAAAAATTTTGTGACTTTTTCTAAACTTTTTTATATTTTAGTTTAGATTTTTTATTTTTTTAGTTTTTTGTGATGAGAGAATTTTAAAAAGCATGTCTTTTAGGACCAAATTTTTAAAAAAAATTTACTAAAAATGAAAAAACTAAAAAAAAGCTATAAAACCTACTTAAATTGATTTTTTTCGTCTTATATGTACTTTTTTTAAAAGTTTTGATAAAAAAAAATTTACTTTTTTATTTTCTCATGACGGAAAAAATATAGAAAGTATACTCATTTGGGCTAATACTGAAAAAAATTTACTAGAAATGAAAAACAATTAGTCCAAACACAAGTTAAGTAGGGACATGCAAGAGCTTGATTATTGAGCTAGTTCAACTACGTTTATATGATTGTTGTTGTTTGTAGAAAATAATTTTATTTTTCTTTGATTTTAAATTTTTATTTGAGTTTAAATTTTTTATTTTCAAATTTTAATTTCTTTTCTTTTTTTTCTTCTTACTTTTTTTTTATTTTTTAAGTAATTTTTGCACTTTTAAATTCCTTCAAAACTTATAAAGAGTTAGACTAAACACAAAAGAAATTAAATAATTTGGTCATGTTTGGAATAATTGCTTATTTACTTATTTACTATTGCTTATTTTCTTATTTACTATTGCTTATTTTCGTTTTTAGTGAATTTTTTTTATTATTTAGTTAAATCATTATACTTTTAAACACTCTCATCAGGACAAGTTGAATAAGTAAAATTTTTTGATCAAAATAAAAAAAATTCAAAAAAAACAAAAATAAGCTAAAATAAGCCAATATGCCAAATTTTATATTGTTTATTTTCATTTTTATTGGATTTTTTTTTATTTTTTGATCAAAAACTTTTTACGAGATAATTCAAAAACATAAAAAAATAAGTAAAATTCTTGATATTTAACTCAAACAACCTTTAAAATATATTCGTTTACATCTCAACCTCCATTTCTCGGGCGAAAAGTCTGTCCAAAGTTCGTACTGTACAATCTCATTTCAACTTCTGCATCAATGCGTGTTTCAAAAATCTTAATAGTAAAATAACTAGATATTTTTTGAAATATGTTCTCTCTTATTTAACACATGTTGAAAAGAATGGATGAGATTAAGGCTCCGTTTGTTTCAACGTAAAATATTTTTTGGTAAAATATTTTACTTATTTTTCGATGTTTAGTTAACAAAATATAAGTAAAATATTTTTATTAAGTCAAATATTTTACATCATAAACCCAAATTATTTTCCTTTAAAAAAATTAGTATGTCATTTTGAGTTTTAAAATATAGCCTGATTTCTTCACGTTCGATCAGATCTCAAAAAGCCAAATGCTGAGAACTTTCTTCCTTTCTTCCAACGGTGAACCATCAGAGAGATGTAGAAAGTGTTGGAGGCAAGACTGTCAAGATCTTTATTTTTGCAAACAATTAACAGAAAAAATTAACTGGACAGACAATTGCCAAAATGGGCTCTACATAAAACTTTTGATAACGAACGATCAAAATAAAATTCGTGCATCCGAAATTAATTTAGAAGAATACCTTTTTACCGATTGAATCTTCAACTACGATTTGAATCCGAGTTGAAGCTCCTGTCAGATCTTCTACTGTATTCCCTTATGCGATTCTTGGATATAGTGTGGGTTATAATCCTCCGAGAACTCATACCGGAAGAATTAGGACAGCTTTAGTTTTAGAAGATAAGTTATGAAACTGATTCAGTCTACTCGCATATATATAGGGTTACAGCAAGGACCTAGAAAATAAGTAAGAGTAAGACTTCTAGTGGAACACAGACACGTATCAGCTGTTTCTATAATTAAGCAAACCTCATATCGGTATCTGCAATTATGAAAAATTAGCAGCGATTTCTGTAATTTCTATAAAACACTGAATTACAGTTCACACTATTAAAAAACTATAATTGCACTCTGACTCATAATCTCAAGACCATATAGCATTGAGCTACTGTTATTAAATGCTTACCATTTCTTTCCACGTTAAGATTTTTGATACCCGCCAATTAAATTTAACTATTAGCAATTTAATTTAATCGGCATCTTGATATTCCTTAAACCCTTTCCTTAACTTATTTGACCGCCGAATAATTAAATTCACCTGTAGGATTTGGCCCGGTTAAAACTTATATGATTCCTTAAGGGGGTATCGTCAATCCCGATCTTTCGAACTGTGGATTCCGTCAATAATTAATATTCACCATATAAATAATACCGTAATCCAACTCACCAGAAATATAGACCTATATGAGATTGCACCCCTCTAATGAATTAAAACAACGAATATTAAATATACGCAAATCAATAATTATTTCAGGATTAATAGAAAAAGAACTATTCATAATAACCTTGAGGTGTGAATTAATTTATATAATCAGAATAAAATTAATTATTCCAAATATTCCATTCAATACACAGAAAGTGTACTAGCACAGAGAGTCAAAACAATAGACGACGC
>JAULJZ010002813.1:0-17086 GCA_032270985.1 Heliamphora pulchella | reverse complement strand
CGCCTATGAATATTCTCATAGCAAATAAGAATGAAAGAATGAGTGGTAGATCCTTCCCACATGAATCCTTCCCGAATCCTTCACCCGAATCTTTCCTGCCTTTGGTCACTCTCATCTCTCATTGTCATTTTTCAAATTTTAACCAAACACCAGAAAATACAAGTAAAAAAAATAATTTTTATAAAATCATTTTACATGTAAAATATTTTTTATAGTAAAATATTTAACGTCAAAACAAACGAATCCTTAATTTAAGCATAAAACACTCCCAACAAAAAGTATCTTGTGTTCTTACTATTCAAAAAAGTGGAAGCAAAATCGTGGAGTCCAACTTATCACATTTATATCATAGTAATATTTACTTCACCTAACAGCAATAGATATTTCATAGGTGCAAGTTATTTCAATCTTAAAACATTATTAGAAGTTACAATTTTTTAGTAATGTCATTTTCTCCTTAATCAAATGAACTCGTCAGTCCTTGGGGTGGATAGAGGCAATGTAGCATTTAGGACTCAATGCCCACAATGTAACCCAACGATTACGACATATGCAAGATAGCCCTGAGACTTAGTACAAGTGATCTTAACTAAACACTTTTTTACTAAGTCATCTTAACTAAACACACCCATGCTATCTTTGATTGAGATATAGCCATCTATGGATGGGATAAGACCCTTCATTCTCAAAGGGGAATAGTTGGTAGACAAGTCTTACGATGTTGAATGTTGATGGGCACTATGAACGAGTGTAATTTTGCCTAGCAGAATAATGGTATGTAATTTTGCCTAGCCTTCTTGAATTCACTTAAACTCTCTTGCCTTTTGTTAGTGTAATCCCTTGTTACTTCCTCAAAGGAAAGGGAGTAATATAAAGGAGGGAAGGCAGTTGTTAGCATAAGAATTTGGTATGCATCCCAACTATGGTGCAATCTTATCTGACTAGAATACAGTTCTATAGGTGAGTCATAAGTGGAATTGTTGGAGTACACCAAAATTGGTCCAAGGATAATGCCACATGTCTTCAATGAAAAATTGACACGTTTCCAATTCTGAACACACGTCCTTGTGATAAAATCAACTGAATAGTTATTTGAATGCTTGGCATATGTACTGATAGATCTTTAATAAGTGTCGTGACGTGAGCTCATTGTTGTTTTGATGGGGTGCAATCAAATCTAGACACTCTGTAGACATATTTTTTCCCCAGAGTAAGAATATTTAAACCCATGATAACCTTCTCCCCATTTCTTGTCAGACGATCAAGGCAGAATGTGGCATGCTATATTTAGGAGGAAGATACCCTTTTAATTTGCTTAACCCTTTGCTCTCGTTGTCATGCCAAAATCTCTCGAACAATCACGTGCAGCCAAGGCAATACATGGAGTGTCTTGACCAATGCACATGGGCACTGAAACCCAAGATAAAATAAGACTCCTTGCACTCAAGTCATAAATGTGGGTAGGAATTATTATCTAGAGAGACTAGACGAAGAAATACCCTTTTTCCACAACAATTCATCTGGATGGGAACTCCCTTGATAGGCATATTTCTCAATGAATTATATCCTGGGTAATGGCTCAATTTATGATGGGATGTACTTCATTTGGGAGCTGTTTTTGCTTTATTTGCAAGAGTTTCCTTTTGGGTAAGAAAAATCTTTTAGCGGTCGGATATACCCAAGTGACTTCGATATTTGTTAGTATCTAGCAACGGCTAGACAAACGCAGTCCTGATACCGGATAACAACATCAGCGCATCATTCATGCTGAGGAATCAAGATCCATGCCAATTAAGTACAACCGACGCACACTAGCCTTTTTGTGAGGAGTGTATACCCCAAAGATAGGACCCTAATGATATATATTGGAAAATTTTCATTTAGGGTAAAATGTATCATACAAATGGAAAATGCAACCAAGTACTAGAATCACAGCATTGAAGGGAAACTTAAGAATAATATCAAAGACATGGAATCTCATTTCAAGAGAGATTTATAGACGAATTTTCCCCTCCTCCCTCTCTAATTCATACTAAAAAACTCTAGATCTGAACCAATAATCATCGCTGCCCACTACCACTATCGCTGCCACCTCTGGCCGCCATTCTCTCTCTCTCTCTCTCTCTCTCTCTCCACTCATAACATTCAGCACCCAAGCAAGCTTCCAAAGCAAAAACACCACCACCCATCTCTATCATGGCCACCCCTCTTTGCTTCCTCACCATCCCTCCCACTATCATCCTCTTCACTCCCTCACCCTGCAGCCCACTTAATGAAAACCCTAACAACCTTCACCCTAGAGAGGGTGACCAATGCCCCAGCCTCGCGCTCGCAAACTTGCATTGTAATTGCAATGGGTATAACTTTTTACGCGTATCAAGTGCAAGTGGATTATGTGCTTGGTGCAAGCGAAACTCACGTCAAGCACAAGTAGAACATGAAAAAAATATTGCACACATTTCACTTGCACCCGATGCACAAAAAAAGATGCCCTAGTTGCAATCGCGACTACAAGTTGCAAGTGTAAGAGTTTCACATAGGGCAAGGGAATGGGGTCATAGGGCTGGTATTGCAAAGCTGTGGGGGAGTCGAATTGGGTTTGTAGAGGGTCATGGTGGTAGGGGAGAGGAAAAATAGTGGTGATAGTGGTTAGGTTTTGAGAGGAGAGGAAAGAAAGAGGAGAGCAAATACAGGGAATAATGATGGTGGTTAAGATGGCAGTCGAGGTGGGTGGTGCCGTGTATGGCAAGGTGGGTGGTTGCGGTTGGTCATTGCGACAATAGCAGCAATGGTTTGGTGGTGGTGGTGTCACACACACACACACACACGCACACACAGAGTGGACTAGTTCAAATGTGGCGATAAATGGGTCAATTCCTCTCCCCCCCTCCAAAAAAAAATTCTACGAGCGTTTTTTAGATTTTTCCATCTTTGTGAGATTTTAATACTGAACTCCATAAATATTATATATTTTGCCTAACACCACATATATGAAAATTTTCCATAATTATTAAGTAATTAACATAAAGGAAGATAACTCAACCATTGGAAGTCATGCATGAGATGGTAGATTTTTTCAACCATCAAGGTTGTGGATGTGGATGTAGAAGCAAACTCGCTCTTAATTTCTTGTATGATTGAGTTTATTAAGTTCATTTCTTTCCAGTAAGTTTATTAAGGGTGGTTCTCTTCTAGATTGAATATTGATTTAAACTTGCCTATAACTTTCTAAAAAGCATAGTCTTTCTAAAAAGCATAGTTTAGGTGCTATGAAGGGTTGTATTCGTACCCTGTAATAAGCAACCTCACGAGTGCCCCGAGCTAAGGAGGGAGAAAGTTGACAGGTCCCATGCATCATTAGACGAGGGACATGCTTTCTCCGCTAACATAAATATGTTACAGGCTTAAGAAGGGATGAGCGAATGAGAGGTTCGTACGCTAAGGTAGTCAACATCTGAGCCGATCGATAGAACAACCCTTGTATTATAGTGATAGACCGATGCTAAAGTTTCTCCTTTTTGTTTCAAGGTACCTTCCTTTTCAGTTTCTCGTTCATTGTCCTGAAGGCTAAGTAAAGAATTTAATCATTCTTTCTCTAAATATTTTTTTTTCTTTTTCGAGCTTTCGATTCATCTAGTAACTTCGCGTCACTTCCACCCTCCTAACACTAAGATTGGAAGCATTTGTTAGTTATGGAGCTGCTTCGATGCCGCCAATTGATAATAATTGAGTCCCAAGGAATCGACAAGTCCGTGGATTTACTTGACTTCCCTTGTTTTTCCCCTCCAGCAGGAATCTCATGCGGTTACGTATAAACATGCATAATTTTTCAGTCTTCCCCCCTGTGGGGATAGCCCGCTAATAAAGAAGCAATCAACCCTTTTTGTTCTTTTAGCAGTCGCTTTAAGAGCATAAATTCTACTCCCGCTCCTACCGAATCCAAGAAAACCGATTCCCCGACCCATTAGTCATTCCTTCCCGACTCGATAGGGATTGCAATCTCAAGAGACAGAGCAACAATTGGCCTCCGACAATAGGTAGATGGGGGGCTACAATGGATAGAGTGAAATCCAACCTTACGTATTTAGCATACATATGTATGCTAAATGCTAAATATGTATGTACTTTTTCATGATAGTGACGATATTGATGATAGTAAAAAGTGCATACGTATTTAACATACATACAATTCAACCATTGGAAATCATTTATGGGACGGGAGATAAACTTCTACTATCAAGACCATAAGATAATGTAAGAATAAAACTTTTGAGTAATGCGACTAACATGGGGATTTTCTCATACATTAGCTTTAGAGATAATGTAAAGACAGAACTTTGAGTATTGTCCCTCTTTCCTACAAAAGATAGAATTAATTTGACCTTAGAGCGTTGATCTCCATGCCATTACTTTGAAAGCATATCTCTAGAGATTTGGAAGAAGAAGATTATTTTTTGATCTTGTGCTAGGGAGATGAAGCAATCAGTCATAAGAAAGAACATTGGAATCAATGCGTACACACCATTAAGATATATAAACATGTTAATGGGGTGTGTTTGAGGGGTTTATGGATTGGGCCATTTATTGAGGTGCTTCCATAGTTAAGGGGTGCATCTAAAGAGTTCATAGGCATGTCCATTTTGTGAGATGCTTCTGCACTTCATCCGATTCTAGAAGTGCTTCGAAAGTGGGAAATTCTAGAGGTGCTTAAAGAACATTATACACTCATTAAGTATTTCTACGCTCAAAAGCATACGTGATAGATGTAACTTCAACATTTGGGTTGTCAAGTCTCTTAGATATTTTTCAAGGTAGTGGAGCTTATTATGCATAATACATGCTAACTTGAAAGGCATGAGGTATCATAGCACAAGCAAACCAATGCATAGGGCATGATGTGTGTCAATAGACACAAGATGGCAAGCACGAAGTTCCAAGAGGTGGCAACAAGATGACATCCTCTCTTACATAATTAGTGTTTGATATTTCTGAATCTAGTAACTTATAAATTGTAACTTGTAGCAGAAGTTGTGGATGTTTAGTAAAGTTTATAACTTGTAACTGAAATAAAAGTACAAGTAGTTATAAGTTGTAGTAGAAGTTGTGAGTATTTAAAAAAAGTTGTAGTTTATAACTAAAATTAGTAGCAGCAAGTTAAAAACTACTAGCAGTAGCTTTGCCAAACACCTAAATAATAAGTTTTTCCCAATTTATGGCTCTTCATTTTGTTAGTTAGCACAAGATGCTTGCAACGTGATTTCTTATAAGGAGAGGTACTTGTTGCTAATTGTGTTGACTACTCACAATTAGCAATTGTCTCCATCAACATAGATAGAGATTGTGGGGTGCCTAGACTCAATCAAATGTAAGCAAACCAAGCCATCCAAGTCTTCAATATACATACCCTATCATTTTCCAAGCCCACAGGCTTTGCTGATAAGGACAAATGCTTTAAGTAAAGTGTTTGTATAGAATGCCACAACAAGATAAGCTTAAAGCAAGTTGCACTTCTACATGGCCAACCTGTTACTTCATTATGCCAAGTCTGCACACAAGCAAGGTATGCTTCCGCCGAAGATTACATTATTATCAAGGCTACTAGCCACAAAAACATACAAGTTATTTACCAAAGAAGTGTAGCCCAGAATTAGGACACAAATATATGTCATGACTCATTAACCAACGCCCCAACTCCACAAATTGCCAAACCGTGTGCAGCATAGGCCCCAACCTAGCCGACAAGCACACACTACAAATTGGAGTCCTCATTGTACATCTCGAATGCCCAGTATACTCCTGCCCCACACAAGCGCCAACAGTCACTTGGCCCCATGCACCATGATGATCCTGCCAAGCACCGTAAGCCCTTGCAAGCCCTTGCACCATGCAACACGATGCTACCCATGGCTTCTTAGAAGGATGGCAATGGCATTTTTGGTCTTTGCATTTTATTTTCAAATTTGGACGCTCACATGCTTTTCCAAGGAGTTTGCCTCGTTCCTCAAGCTGACGGAGGAACTTTTGATGATTACACAATTTATCAAGAGCGGCCAAAGAGGTTTGATATAACTCTCCAAGGGAGGCGTTGGATAGAGAGAGATGATTGCACTGAAAAAGTCTGGAGGCTTCTTGTCCAATGGTTCACGGAGTGAATTAAGGAAGGCTTGCTTAAAATTAACATCATCAATTCCATTGATAATGTACAACCGTTTAGACATACGGTCATAATGGCGCTCAAGATCTTTCCATTTGATCGAGCAACACTTCAGGTTGAGATATTCTTATCGTGCAAGGGTGGTATGATGCCCATGTTGGCCAAGAAATTTAGAATAAATAACACCTAAGAAAGCATCAATGGTAGGACTATTGTCGGGGTTGCACCAGGTTGAAGGAGTTCAGATGTACACCAAGCCTGCATTTCAGAGTTCTTATCTTGCCACTGTAATGGTGGAATAGTATCAAAGGAGAACCTTTGGAAAGGAGGATTGAGAAAAGGTTGGTCTTGTGGAATACGGAAGGGTGAAAAGTATGTTTCAAGTGCATATTCGTCAATTTCTTCAACAATGGAATCAGTTTGGCTAGAAGATTCAGCTTGAAGAGTAACCATGTGAAGTAAAGAGGGTTCTTAGGAAGCAGCGTCAACATCAGAATTGGCTTATGAAGAAGTAGGTGAATCTACTTCATCAAGAATAACATAGGTTAGCAAGGACTCATCAATCATAGCCTGGAGAAAGGTAGAGACTGGATTTGGGGATGATTCAGAATCAACCCAAACTGCTGAGGTTGTTTGTCTTTAGAGGGTGATGGTTTTGTGAAGTCAGTGGACACAATAACTGCTTCGGTGGCCGTTGAAGAGGCTAGCGGTTTTCTTTTGGGTGATGGTTTTGGAATTATTTTTAAAAGAAAAGAGACACTTCAAAAAGGATTATTGATTTCGAAGGAAGAGAAAGTTTGCAATGGTTGACACATACCAGGCAAGGAGGGAAAATAGGAAGGTTTTGGTATGGGGCTAAAAGGGTCAAAGCTTTGGGTGTATTTTTGGGCTTGGTTTTGAGCTTGTAAGGATTGAAGCTGGGCTTTCACACGTTTCATTTTTGCCTCTTTATGAGAAAAAACTAATGTGAAGGCAGTAGAAGAATAGGCCATCTAAAGCATCTCTTGGTGTAAGGACTGGATTTTTTGCTGCAGATCTTCTATGAGTTGCTCAAGAAATGAAACTTTTTTGTCAAGTTTGGCTTGAGAGGATTTAAAGGATTCTATGCCAATTCTCCAAACTATGAACGGGCTTGCTCCAGGTTTATTCTATAACACTGACCAGAAGCTTAAATATGATTAATAGAAATATGCATGTCAATTGGTCATCTTAAACAGCCACTTTGTACTCAAGCTTTATTGTTGGGTATGAGAGTAATCATACACTCCCCCAAACAACGCGTCCATCCTCTTATTTTTTAATTATTTACGCCTCGAACAGTTGAGAGAGACATGCCAATTGCTCAAGCACACACGAAACACATTACAAGTATGTTAAATAATTATAAAGGGGTTCAAAGATAAAACTAAAAAAATGTGGATTGATTACTATAAATCCCTTCTCCTTTAAAATTCCAATTTGAGAGATTCTAAAACCCAAAACTTCCAATTTACTTATGAATACATTGAATAGAACTTTCTAAAATAGATATTAGGATTTTTGTTTCACACTTTTTTTCTAGTGCGTATCATATGGAATAAATATATATTTGTAAAGTAAAAAGCCCCAAAAAAATATAGATACTATTTTCATGAAAACATATTATTTGCTGTAGTGTCCATGTCACAAGGATTGAGAGCTTGAACTTGGAGATAATGTGACCCATAAAATTAAAATAGGTTGGCTCAAATGAACCCTTGTATCTAGCATATTATGCTATTGACAAATACCAACAAATTGAAGAAAAATATCCTACAACAACTATAAGGCCAGGAAATGGCAAATAAAAAATAACAGATCAATAAAATAAGTGTAGTTGAGATTAGAATGCTAACATGGATGTGGGGTGTGGGGTAAAACCAGAAATGATGGAATTAGAAATGACCATATTCGTGAAATAGTAGGAGTAACACCAATTAAATATAAGTTGAAAGAGAATATAATAAGATAATTTGGTCATCAACAAAGAACAATAGCTGCAAATAATAAGAGTAATTTAATCATTGTCAACGAAAATATGAAGGGGAGGGAAAGACTTAAACTGGCATAAAATGTTGTTGGGAAAAGGGTATAATTTATTTTATTTATCTAGACGTACAACCCTTTACATAGCCAAATAGTGTAAAAAGATTCATATGGCATAATACCCCAATTAATCGGGACACAAGGCATGGTATCGTCTTTTTTCAAATGGCGGATATTTGTTGGCACTGGCTACGTGTGCAACAAATGTTTTGAATGCAAAAAGGATAACCGAAGATAAAACTGCCATAAATAAGGTGTTAGATGAGTTTAATGTCAGCGAGCACACAGGAATTGCAGCTACAGTTGTTGACGGATATTTGTTGGCACTGGCTACTTGTGCACAAATGCTTCTGATTGATTTTAGAAGTTTTGGAGAAAACAAGAAAGAAAAAGTGTTAAGGAATTGTTGAATGTTCTCACTTTGTTGGGTTATTTGGTTAGAGCGGCAAGCTAGGATTTTTTAGGATAAGTTTAAGGTTAGAGTCAATATGGGATAGAGGGTGCCATTTGGTATCTCTTTAGGTTTTCATTTTTCCTTCTACGGAATTCCACCATTTTTCATTTCAGAGATTGGACTGCAGCATGGGATTTGTAACTTGTAACTTGAAGAGTATTGTCCTATTGTATTTTCTTTTGGAGGATTCTTTGTCCTTCTTACTTATATTTCTTTCTTCTCTTTTTAATATAATATAATATATGCTGCTGATCAAGGAAAAAAAAAACAAGAAAAATCAAGGTTTGGTTTAATGCCTTGTCATGCCCGGTCATGATGTTTTGAAACTATCTTTGCAGTGTGACCCGATGGGGTTGTACCTATGTCTGTGTCCATATCCATGCATGCATCTTTGGGGGGATGAAAATAGTTGCTCATAAAAGGAAGAAACAAAACAAAAAAAACAAAAGATTCAAGGACTTCCCAAAGTCCTTAAATGGAGATTAGTGTCTTGCCAAGAAAGTCCTTAAAGTCCTTTAGACTTAAGATGGCCCGAACTCCTTAAATGTTCATCCCCACTTTCAAGCTTATTGAAATCAATACCAATACGCCTTATCATCTTGCCAATCAACATGTAAATGATCTCTCTTCATATCTATGTTTTCCATTTGTTTGGTATATTATTCATGAATGACAACAAAATCTAATTCCTTTCCAATGGTGGCAAGATTTCCAAAGATTTGGAATTTGAAGAAACATGAGTTCCTCTACATGGTGTGAAAAGTGATATGCTGAGAGGCACTATTTTAAGTTCCCCAAACGGAAGCCAATCATTCACCTTCTTACTCAGTAAAAAATGTCTACGTATGAATCGCTAAAAGAATTGTACTAAAACAAGCTGAACATCGGCAGTAACTAAAAGGAAAATCACAGGAGCACCGTGATGAAGTTTCACGCTGGGTATATTATAAGGACGCATAGCATGAAATCAACCAGACACAAAGTTGAAAGTATAACAGTGATATTTGGAACAACTAAAAGCTCAAGGATCAGGCCAGTTAGTCAAATTTTACGTTTTAAAGCTTCAAAAATAAATAAAATTAATATCTTCATTTTGGAACGTCAACAGTTTTATCACCATTGCTGCCCATAGTATTATCACTTCTCAAATCTTACTCCAACAGGTTATAATAAGCCCTCACATCAAACGGGTTATGTAATTATGTCTACAATACTAATAAAGCTGAGTAAATATAGAAAGATAATCCATGAGGTAATAGGGTAAACTTAATAAACGAACAAAAGAATTATTTAAATGTAATATAGAGAATGGGGAAAAAATTACTCACCCCAAAAGTGACCAACCCAGGACCTCTAGCATTTGGTCGTAATCCTTCCACACTGTCATTTTCTGTTGGATCAGACCTATGAAAGAAATTCAGATATCCAAGTTAACTGCCAAACAAATCGAATTGCAAAAAAATAACAATACTAACAATAATAATAAAATAAATGGTAAATTACACCATCATCTCCCGAGGTTTGGGTCAAATATAGTCAACCCCACATGTTTGGAAAAATTACATCATCACCCATTGACGTTTAACTTCAGATTACACATCAATCATGCCGTTAGGTTTTCGTTAGTCAACTCACGTTTGACCAATGATGCCAGCAATGAATAAATAAATTCTTCCATATTTGCCCCTAGAGCTTATGAAGGACAAGGAATTCACTCTAAAGAAGAAAATCTGGGACGCCCAAGCCATGGAAACATTGGAAGACGCTCACCGCTGCGCCAGCGGCGGAGCCCGCTACAATATGGGGAAGGAGCTAGATTTCCTGAATATCACCAGTTTTCCTGCAACATTCCCCTCTTCTTTAATAACATCCTCATTGTCATCAGCAGAATCCAAAGTGATATGAGCATGGCAATCCAACTGCTGCATTTCCGCACCAAGCAGCTTATAACCCTACCAATTCCAGTCTTTTTACAAACAATTGAGTACACCCAACAATCAAAACAACAAGGAAAGCAAGATGACAATTGAACTGAAGTGTCGTGATCGCCCGACCGCAGTGATACTCGGAGTTGTCCCTTACACTTAACCATATAATTCCCTCTGCTCTTCTCGTGCAAATAACACCCATTTGCCATCGCACCAGAATAAAATGAAAAACCCATTTGGACAATCCACGTCCCTTGCAAAATCAACCCAATTCCACGACCCAGCCTCGAGAATCTTGGTTTGGGGGTTCTCAATTCAAGAATTGTTGTAAAAACACAAACACCGATCGGAACAAGCAAAAGATCGAAGTAACGGTTCTCGATTCCACTTGGGTCCTTCCTTTGAAGGTAAAATAAAAGAAATTCTTCCACAAACGCGAATAAACAAAGTAAATTGAGGATTGATGGTGGGAATAGGATCGAATTTTTGAGATGGGTCATGAGACCCAATACAGAGTACAGAAAGAAAAGCGAAGCGATTGCGATTACCTCTAGCTGGAGGATCAAACCGGTCTGATCTTTAGAATTGAGAGCGTCGACTATGGAAACTAGAGAGTTTAAGATAAAGAAGAGAGAAAGGAGAGAGACTGCGACCCAGGTTATGGATGAAGAAGACGAAGAAGTCGATTTTGTTCTGTGGGAAGATGGTTGTGTTGATGATGATATTGCTTTTGACGATGAGGTCTTTTGGGTGGTTCCGATCGTTGAGATGAAAGATTCCCAAGCGCCGACGAGGATGAAGCCGCCTCCGGCGAAGGTGTATGTGAAGAGTCCCATCTTTTTACTGATTTTTCTCAAGTTGATCTCTCACTCTATACAGAAATCTCTCTCTGGAATGATGCTTAAGAATTGAAAGCGGAAAAGGGTAAAGATCTATCGGTTCTTTGTTGCGAAAGTCAGACTCAGCCGGAATTGGAAAAAGTAGTCTCAAACCCATGGAATGTGACTCTTACAAAAAAATTACGGCCAGTATGTAATAATAATTTATTGAGTTTTTTTATTTGTTTTGTTTTTATTTGTAATAAATTTTTTATTTTTTGTTGAGATAAATTTTAAAAGTAAAAAAATGTTACTAAAAAATAAAAGTAAGCTAAATATGTTTTTTACTTATTTTTTCTTTTAAGGGGTATTTAAAATAATTTTTTTAGTTTTTTTCTCTTTAGCAAAAGAGAAGATTAATTTTAAAGTAATTTTAGTATAAGTCTTATTATTAACTGATAATAAAATTTTAGTCTTGTAATAATTTTTTTTCATAATTTTAATCCCATACAATAAGTGATACATTTATCAGCTCATAAAACTGAGACATTAGTTAAATAAAAATGTATCATTTTTTATTCTCAATAGTTATAATAGCTTGATAAATGTATCATTTGAATTTTTTTGCTCGTCCAAAACGAGAAAAATTAACTCTTAAATAGGAATAAATTACACATCATTTAATTATTATAAATTTGATATGATTAAAATCTCTTAAAATAAAAATTATAAGACTAAATCTTTTATGAGGTCTAAAAAAATTAATCTTTAAATTTTTTTAATTTTATTCTAAATTTTTATGCTTTTAAAATTCGGCTCATTACACAAAATATAAAAATTGAAAAATAAAAAAATTAAGAGAACATTAAAAAATCAAAATTAGATTTTTAGTTATTTAGTAAAAAAAGGTTTTTGTCAATTTTTTTATCTCTTCAAGTGTCTTGAAAGAAATTGAGAGGATAAATATTTAGACAAAAATATAAAGAAATTAAAAATATAAAAAAATATATAGTTTTGAAAAAAAAGAAAATAAAATGATGAAGTAATTGAAGGGCCATTACATATATAAAATATTTAAATAAGTCTGCTTATATCTTTTAACTTATAGTTTTTATTCTAAATTAGAAAATACAAATTTTACTACTTAAAATTATAACTTAATATTCTTAATAAATACTTATAATATTTACTTAAAATTATAATTACATCTTTTTTATTATAATCCAGTGGCAGTTCGATAATTTTGATCGCCTTAAGCGAGATATTAATTAAAGGTTTTTTATATTTAAATTTATTTTTATTCTTTTAATTTAAATTTTTTTAATTTTTTGGCCTTTTGAGAAATAATATTATTGATTATGGTTTTATAATCAAATTTTTTTGAACATATCTTCTTCAATTAATAACAATACTAATTCACTTAATTTTTCATCAAACATGATTAATTTAAGATAAGATTTTATTATCAACAAGAATAAACATAGACCAAATCCAAATCACACTTGAACTTGATCCTTTTGCAATTAATAGCTTTCTTGTCCTTGGGCAATTTTACGAACTTCGAAGTTATAGCCTTTTGTGTTGACTCCACCTTTTCTGATATTGCTACTTGCTACTTATCTCCATTTGAGCTACTTATAACTTTTTTGTAAGACAAATGATCTATATTACTTGCTATTAAAACAAAACTGACCATATCTTCAAAGCCATACCTAATTGGTGCTTTGTGAGTTTGCTTTTCTTTACCTTTAGCAATTGTATATAACTTTTCTTTTTGTTCCCGTTGCTGCTGATTTGTACTACTATCACTCAATTCACCAGGTGAACAGTTCTTGTCGACCTCTACCTCGACTGTTACTTTCTTCTTATAAAGCTTTAGCATACTAAGTTTGTCAATCTAACCAAGCTGCAAATGCCAAATTTTTGTGTCGTCCGTGCTGGACTCAGCCTCTATCGTAGTGGCAAGTCCACCTATCACCGTGTCCCCTACAAGTCTGAAGAGATTCTCAACTTTCTGCCCTTTTCATGATCACCATATTCCCTTTGCTAATTTTTATTATTTCATCTTTTGCCGTGTATCCACAACTCAAAGAGTTAAATGCTCCCAAAGAAATAAATTTTTTCTTCATTCCCTAGAACATGTATGATATTCCCCAAAACCCTCACAACTCCATCAAATATTTTGATTTTCACTGTATCAACTCCAATGGTTTGGAAAGGTGCATCATTCCTCATTAGAACTATACTACCGTTGCAAGGTTTATATGTATCAAATCACTCTTTTATTTGATATATATGGTAAGAGCACCCTAAATTTAGTATCCATGATTTGGATAGAATATTACAACTGGCTGAAAATAGTGAAAGTAAATTTGGACCTACCACACTATCTGATGTCTCCTTCGCAAAACTGACAAACTCTAAAGGCACTTTCCTTTATTTTTCTCCTCTATATACTTTTTTAGTTCTTGGTACTGGTTCTTGTTTTGATCAGTTTTGTGACAGTAGAAGCACTTCACATCTTTCTTTGAATGTGACTTGGATTGAGACTTTCCTCTATTGGAACTCTACTCCTTCCTCGATTTGACTCAGACTTGGGTATAACCAATCCCTTTACATCTGTTTCATCATCCATCTTTATCTTTTCATGTGACAAGAGAGCATGTCACGCTCCAAAACCTGGGTTACGTGAAAAACCCACGGAATAACCGTTTTGAAATATCACGATCCACCAAAATCGTCCGAACTCAAATGGGTCAAAAAACAAAATGAAAACGAGATTTTTATTTGTAAAATAATTAACAAAAAATGCCCTTTTTAAACAAAAAGGGATACCCCCGAGCATCTCCAACAAAAACTTCCTTTAAAAGAAAAATCCAACTTTTAATTACAGTGGCTGTCCGCTCGAGCGCTCAGAGGTCAGCTCGAGCGGTGAAACGCCCGAGAGATTTTACAGTCAGAAACCAAAAAATTTTTTCAAGTCTCAAAAAATACACCTAAAAACATAATTATCTGAACAGAGATTTGAATTACCGAAGGAAGCATTTAACTTAAACTAAAACCATAACCAACATATGGTTTCTCTCTCAAACATATATCATGCATACATCAATACCACATCAATAAGAATTACACTACACATGCTTTCTAATCTAAAATATTTTACCTTGTTTGATTTTATTATGTAAGAAAAAAAAAAAAGTCAGTTTTACCAAACTATCCTTATTTAAAATTAGAAATATATAATGTATTTACTTTTTGAAAGTTATGATAGTGTACTTTTCTAGAAAAATCTTTCCACTTTTCGAGAAAATTACAAATAAAATTTTAAGGGTACTAAAATCTCTTCATTTATATTCATTTATTTCACTTTACACTGTAAATAAACAAGCGAATAATAAACACAAATATTATTTTTTCTACCCAAAGCATTCAATCCCAGGGAGCTATTTTGCAAGTGTATCTGTTGGTGGTGTTTGGCAAAATTATTATTAATAATTTATAAATTATAATTTGTACGTAATAGAAATTATAATTATTTGATAAAAATTATAATTTATAGTTAAAATAAAAATAATAATATAAATTATAGTAAAAATTATGACTATTTAAAAAAATTTATAACTTATATTTAAAATTATTAATAAAAAATTAAAAATTACTAACAATAATATTCTCAAACATCCCGTTTTTTTGTTAAGAAAGTCAAAGTTAGCTGAATTTATTAGCTTCAAGTGTATTTGTTCAAGTCAAAGTTAGCTATTTTGGTTTGGTTCTCGCAGTTGGAAACTTGAAACCACTCCAACAATGCTATCATTAATTAATATATTATTACTTGTATCAACAAAAAGTGTTGTTATTAATTTATCATTGCTTATTTATTTATTTTAAAATGGCATACTTTTAAAAGAAATTACACTAAAAGAATTTAAAGTGACTATTCACGGCCATTACTTGGTCACATCATTTTTTTTTCTCTAAATACGTTTGTTTTTATTTGTCATTGTTTAAGTATTTAAATTCATCTCAACCCCTTTTAAACAACAAAAAAATATGCTTTCGGAATAAAACAGCAAGTGTGGCCACAATTTCGAAACTGCAGCCGCAAGTTGTAATGTGCCAAAAGACAGTCAGGTATCTAAACTTGCTGCTGCCATTCTGATTATGGTCTGTTTGGATAAATGTTGTTTATTGATTTATTAGCTTATTTTTATTTATTTATCCTTATTTTAACTTAAACACTATAGAATTTGGCTTATTTTTACTTATTTTCGTTTTTTATAAACTTTTTAAATATTTTGATTAAAATTTTTTACTTTTTGGGCTCGTTTAAGAGAAATCTAAAAAGTATAATAGTTTGACTAAATGATGAAAAAAGTTCACTAACGAGAAAAAATTTACAAAATCAAGTAAATCAATAAGTCAATAAATTAAATTCACCCATTCATGACCTATGTATTCCAGTCTCTTTTTCTTCTCTATACAGTCCAGAATTCCTATTGTAGGTTTTTTTTCTTGTTTGTGTTACAACTTTCTTTCTTTTTATTTCGTTATCACATTAAATGAAATTAATAAAAAAGTATGTGTTTAATAAATTGGTAATTTAAAACATTTAAATATCCAAATCAAGCTCCTTTTTTTTTTAAAACAGAGGCTGACTTTGAGCCAGGTGAGAGGGTGCTTAAACTTTTTTCTCTCGTACCTTAGCTCTCGAATCTTAGATTTTATTTTAGAATTTCTCGGTAACTTTTTAAAAATAAACTTAGTGGCAACTTCTCTTCTAGTCATTTATATTTTTCACAAAAATAGATACTTATACAGTGTAATCCCTTCTAGTATGTTAAAACAAATATGCCGGGGCGTGTCCCTTGACCACTTGGGCTCAAGCCATTACTCAAAACTCGACGACGTCTACGGAAAAATATTTTTAAATACTAATTCTTTAACGATTGTCAGTTTGTCTTGTCAATTTCTTTTATTATTATTTTTTAACTTAAAATGAGAAGGGGGAAATCACCCTCTCCCTTATTCCTTGGTTAAATTTGAAATTATGTGAAAATAGTGTAACAATATTTGGATACTACAAAATATAGTATCTTATATATATACTTGAAAATAAATATCGAGTTTATAAGATGATCATGACATAAAATCACACATTAAACACGATATCATATGGTATTTAAATATGAC
Source organism: Heliamphora pulchella (assembly GCA_032270985.1). Lineage (NCBI taxonomy): Eukaryota > Viridiplantae > Streptophyta > Magnoliopsida > Ericales > Sarraceniaceae > Heliamphora > Heliamphora pulchella. The sequence goes on along the minus strand of JAULJZ010002813.1, from coordinate 475 downwards.
CACCATATATGATGATCGTACACTTACAACAATTCTGTGGTAACCACATTTGCATACCACATGATATGTCATCTTATATACAGTACTTCAAAATAAATTGTGGATCTATAGGAAGATATAAATATCATACATGAGATACTACATCAAGTAATTCTCAAAAAATTTTGTGGCCAAAATATAGTCACTATAAAATTATTATAACGTGATATGTAAGCGTGTAATTTGGGTCTAGCCCAGCTGCAACCCAAGAATGCTATATCGGGCCCTGGCCTGGAGAGGTCGTGCCAAATCTTCAAATCGAGCTAAGCCGGGCCTTTTAGTCTAGGGGTTGGCCCAAGCCCTAAAGGTACTGGGCTAAGGCTAGGGCTTTGAGCCTGGGCTTTGGGCAAGCCTAACGGACTTTTAGTATTTTTTTGCTTTTTTTTTTGTTTAACTTGTTTTATATGTTTATAATTTTACTACTCCATAATAGTTT
>JAULJZ010002783.1:0-12870 GCA_032270985.1 Heliamphora pulchella | reverse complement strand
GTATTGTAATTTTTGTTAAATTCTCTAAATGACTGTAATCGTTATGTATTTTGAACAAGTTTTGAACTTTTAATGATGTAGTATTTATCATATGTAAATATGAATGCATGGCTAGAATATCTCCCTTAATTATACTTATGTATGTCTCGACGTACCCGGAAGACGGGGCGTCACACTAAGTGTCGTCACACCCTTAGGAAGTCAAGCCCAAGTAGATTCTATCTGTAACATGCATGTTGCTAATAGCCAACACCCTTATGACATGCGACCTACGAGTCATGAATTTTAATATTTTATGCGTTTTCATGCACAAAATGGTACCAAAACATTATTTAAACTCTAAATTAATGTAAGACCAGATTTTGGTCTGGCCTAGACAGCCCTGGCCGACTTCCCTTCTACAAAAATCTGAAAAATCAATTCTCAAAAGAAGTCCATCTCCGATGCAACTAATGAAAATTGAGAAAAATTTAAATTAAAACTTACACCATAATAATTAAACTTACCAATTTTTCTATAAAAACACACCCAAGGCCCCATTCTCCTCTTCATATTTTGGCACTATAGCGAGGGAGAGAGTCCAAAAAATATTCTAAGTGTTCCAAGAGAGAAAAGAAAGAGAGAAAGGAGAGAAAGAAGGAAAAAGAAGAAGAGGGATCCAAGGTGTTTTTTTTTGGGTAATTAACTGTGTTATATAAAAAAAAACATGTTTACAAAGGGTATAACCACAGGCCATACAAACCCAAACCACAAAAAACCCAAAACCAAACCCAAAGCAACAACAAAAAACGACTTTAGGCTGAGACATAACCAAACAAACACGGCTTTGAGGTTGAGCCGGAACCAAACATAGAAGACACAATAAACCAAAAAGATGCCTAAACCATAACACCGTAAGGGTAATGGGCAAGGAATCCAAACCAAAACCAGAAAAGAGGCCTAAACTACAAACCAAGTCCTAGTCTACTTTCCACCATTGTCAAATATTTCTAAGGTAAATAAACCCCTAAAACCATCTATTATTCTCACACCAAAAATCTTCTTCAACTCATCTCTTATAATATAAACAAGAATAAGAATCAAAATATCAAATAAAAAGGCGTCGTGATAGAAGAATAGGGGCTGTTTACGTTTGATTAGTTGTTAGACATGATTGCATGTGACTATTTTTGAGTTTAACAACTTGTATATGTTCTGGAACTTATATATATATATAGCTAAGACACCAAAACCCTGACCGGCCTAATTTTCTGGCTGTTTTGACTTTTTGTCCCGAACTTTGATTTATCATAACTAATTGCAAAATAATGATCTAAGTGACATTTTTATGTCCAGACCTTGATCTTGAAATTGTTTTTCATATAAACTTGGTTTGAAGTGATTTTATAGGGTAGAACTCGAGATATACCATTATTTCTAAGCAGTGTTAGATTTTGACTACCCTGTATTGCAGACATAAAAACTCTAGGTTAGAATGAGAACCAAGCTTAGGTCAAAACATGAAACTTGTAGATAACATGTTTATCTTGTTGTCCTTCACAAATGAGGAAAATATATGGAGATATAATAGGTCAAAACCCTCCCCAAAACCATTGTTGTAAATCTGTGACTGACAGAGCTCTCTATCACATGTTTTTGGATGACCAGAAACCTATGTTTTTAATGACCAAATCCAAAAGTGATTTGCATTGAAGTGTAGATAACATATCAAATTGATTACAGACCAAAAATCAGACCTAAATACCCTCGGATGGTTCCCAAAAAGGTTTATGCATTCTCTGTTGAAACTAGATTTTGCTGAACCTTTATTAGCTGACTGAACCCATTTTATAAAATGGCCAAAATCATTGGCATGCTCTAAACAAATAGCCTTAGCACTAAACATACAACTTATCGGGTAAACTAAAACATATCCAAAATTCAGACCCATAGCTCTTGATTTGATGTCCCAAAATCGAGACCAATTGAGACCAAAATTCTGTGCATTTCTCTATAAAGTGCTGAATTATTTTTTCTTAAATGAACTATATGACCCATTTACCCTAGGATATAACCTTAGTATTAAATATAAAAATTGTAGAAAATATATATATTTTTTTGAGTGATTAAATGTAGCATAAAAAAAATACAAGATTCCAATGGGGATACCCCAGGAGATTACATGAGACTAGAAAGAAAATCACCTACAACAAAGAACCCCTACCCCCGCTCTAGGCGGGGCAATCCAAAAACCACAACCACAAATCCAAACCCCCGCTTGAAGCGGGGGGAACTAGCAAAAAAACAAAAACCATGCACAACCCGCACGGGAAGGACGCACTTCAAAACAAACAAACCTAACCACAATCAGGTTATTGGGTCACAGAGTACCAGTTCAAAGGGCCAAAACTCTTTTTCTTCTTCTTCTTGCTATTGTGGGCCTTCATCCCTGATTGTTGTTTTGCTGTAGAGAGGGGAGAATCCTCCGTTCCATCGGACGGTTTAGACTTACCATCAACCGGGGTCCACAACTCCTTAGCCTCACTAATTCCCTCATCCAAGAGCCAGAAAGAATTTGAGGAAAGAGCTACATGTGTCGCTTGCTCCCGTTCACCCACATCTTCTAATGTCGTTAAATCCACATTAGTGGCATCCACTTCAGTCACCTCAGCCGCACCGATATTATTCTCCTTCGCCTTACTCAACACATCAACACTAGAAACCAGAGCACCCTCCTGCCCTTTACCAGCTCAAATCCATGCATTTTGGCCCTCCAGTGGAATTAGAGGGCTAGATTTCTCACTAACAAGATTATCATGGGTAACTATTCGACTGACTCAAGTCCATTCATTGTGACGCTCTACAGGCTTATTCTGGCATAGACTAATATCATAACCGAAAGCTTTACAATGAGAACAAACCGATGGCAGACTTTGGTACTCAACACTAACTTCCACAGTATTCCCGTCACATTGAACCAAGATAGAATGCGGCAAAGACATAGCCGCATCGACTTCTACACAAACTCGCGCACACGAGATACGCTGTTTCGTATCTGTGGCCCGATCCAAGAAAAGAGGAATACCCACTGCACTTGCTATTCTACTCAAACATGAAGAGTTCCAAAATTCAAGAGGTAACTCATGGAATTTTACCCAAATAGGAATGTTAGAGATAGCTTCTTTCGAAAGCTTAAGCCGCTTTCTCCATCTATGTAAAATCAAGAGCTTCCCTTAAAAATGCTAAGGCCCCTTATCTAGGATGTTCTCCATAGCTTCTATATTTCTAAACTTGAAAATGTAAAATCCCTTGTCAGTACCATACACATCCACCAATCCCTCTTGACCCCACAGCGTCCTCGCCGTGGCTCTAACCAGCCCAAAAGCCAAATCGACATCTAAGAAATAACCCACGAAGCAAGATTCCCAAGACTTGTCATCGACCAAATCTCCTGCTATTTCAACAATCTCCAGGTGGTTTGGGTCTGCAGATTCCACAAATTCTAAGTTAGTACCTGATATGCTTCGGTTCATAAGCAAGGAGGCCCATGATTTCGGTTGGGGCAAATTGTCAATCACCTTGCCTGCATTGTCAACAGCCACATTCCCCCTAGACACCTCTGCCGAGCTAATTGGCTCTGCCGTTGGAGCCCAAGACTGAGTAGCCCTTCCCACAGGCCCAACCCCATGAAGGTCACTTGGTTCCTCATCGTATTTACCTCTCAGTCAAGCACCTCCCCTGTACGAGGCACGCCCACCACCCCTACCCCTAAACGGAAGAGGCTTGAAGGACTGTGCCCGAAGAGGTTCATTCTGGACGTTAGCCCCCCTTCCCAGCTGCTTAATAGCAATTTCCTCCGACTTCACACAAAACTCCTTACGAAAACTCGAGCTCTGAATGTCCTCTGAACATCGCTCCCCAGGGTTATCCTCTGCTCCCCCGAGAATAGAGACACAAGAGGGGACATTGTGCGTGTCGGCGCCACAAAATAGTTGCCTCGTATTCGACTCTCTCAGCAGCGCAAACTGAGCGCATAGGTCTTCAAAAACCTCCTCCTGAATAGGGATTACTCTAGATTCCGACCGAGCAAGTTCAGATTCGAGTGTCTATTCAAGCTGGACTTGTGCTTCATGTATCCTACTCATCACTTGCGCCTCCGAAAATATCTAGTTCAATTTTGCCATAGATCTACTAGAAGGAGAGTTCGGCACAGCGGCGCACGGGGAACCCTCATACTGAGTTCGTTGTTCCAGGCTAGCTAGCGTCGGCTCCGAATCCTCACTATGTGCTAAAACCCTAAATGGATTCTGCACCTCAGCCTTGTCAGTCGCCATCAACAGGGTATCGCGTTGCCCTAGCACGAAATGTGTTTCACACCTTCAATCTCACCAAATTTTGCACACACATTCTCTTTGGGGCCATGCTGATCTTTTTAGAAAATATTTTTATCTAAATGATGTCCAAAAATCAGAACTTAACTCGGTGTCTAGGTACCCCAAAACACTGTTAATCTTTTTTTTTGGGTAATTATGTTAATCTTTTTAAATTAACACTTGAACATTTACTTAAATTTTGCTAAGTGTATAGTTGCATGTTTATGTTGTGGGACGTAAACTATAGACTTTAATCAAATTATGTCGGATGATTAATGTATAAAAATGATAATTTGATGATTAGAATCCATGCTGCTAAGATGAATCCATGTTTATGAATTATAGCTTAAGCTTCCTATACTTGTACTTCATGCTTTAATGAGTTATACCATGAGCAATACCATTGTACATGAGACACATATTGTACATCATAAGCATTGCCACATTGCATTTCGACAAATTGGAGTCCCTTCCGTATCTACCGTTGTGGGTATGGATATATTGAAATTGTTCTTTTTCTCGGCTCCTAGTCTAGGGCGTCCCTGGTAGCCATTTTGTAACTGTTTTGAGATATATTCCCTCTGAGCATCCTTCGCGTGCCCTTGGTGTCTCAAAAGAAAGATTTGTTATTTATGGAGAATGATGGGCACCATAGGTTCGTCACTAGCATTCTAGTTTCGATGGCTTAGACTTTGGGTTAATACTGGAAAAGGCATCACGAGTCTTAAGGTGAGATAAACAAACTTATTTGATGTTAATTGGTGGAGGAAAATTATTTTTGGTGGCCTCGGAGGGGGCTCGGAGCCCACGCTGTTGCCATTGGGTAAAATAGCTGAGGCATGAAGCCAAGCTGCGCATTTACTATTCGCGACGAGGCGCGATAATGGCTTTTCTAATCATTGCCCATTAATTCTACTCTAAAATTCTCAGGGTGGAATTCATGTTACGATTCTGGATATATATTGGGTTGGGCATTTGCATCGCATTCATTTGCATCACGTACAGGTATACTCATTCTTATATATGCTTGCCTTATCGTAACTGTCAAATTTGTCTGTCTTCATGACTATAAATTGTACGGGTGTTATATGATATGCATTGTAGAATGTTTTGTTGTGAGCTTGGTTAGAAGATTTAGAAAATTTGCTTCTGGGTTTTAACTCATGGCATTCGTGCCACGGGTGAGGAGAAAGAATTCTTTGAGGTAGTTGCACCCGAAGAAGAAGGAGGTTTTGAAGAACCAAGTGAATAGCAGGACTAACCGACCCGATAATGAAAATTGAAGAATTTGAAGTTCACCCTTTTTATCCTTTTTGTCCAGTTTTCACGGGCTTATTGTAAATTTTGTTAAATCTTTTGGAGAATTGTAATCGCTATGTATTCTGAACAGCTTTGAACTCTTAATGACATAGTACTTATCATATGAAACTACGAATGAATAGCTAGAATATCTCTTTTAATTATAGTTATGTATGTCCCGACGTGCCCGAAAAACGGGGCGTCACATTTTTGTTATTAATGAAACTTATGTCAAAAAGATAAGTCCAAAGCCATTTTTGATAAAGTTTTTCCAGGTTGTCAGATGGCCAACAACTATGATTTTGGGGTGCAGGGTAGAATTTGGGTATGCTAGGACGCCGATTTTGTAAGAGTCCAGGTGTTGGATACGGAAGATCAATGGATTCATTGCAAAGTTTGCTTTGTCGAGGAAACCTCTCCTTTTGGGTTACCTTTATTTACGGCCTTAACTCTTACTCCGAAAGGGTGGGCCTTTGGAAGAAGATTAGTTTGCTAGCTCCTGGTCTAGAGAAATCTGCCTAGTTACTTTTAGGTGATTTTAATCCTATTCGTCACCCTTTTGAGCGGGTTGGTGGCTGCTCTAAATGGCCTAGGCATATGGAGGATTTTAATAACTGCCTTTATATGGCTGAGTTGGATGACTTTAGATATAGTGGGATTCAATTTTTCGGGTCTAATAATCAACAAGGTGAGACTTTTTTTTCTTTGGGTAATTAAGGGTGAGACTTTTATCAAATCTAAGATTGACAGAGCCCATGTGAATGATGCCTGGGGTACCCTCTTTTTTTGGGTAATTAAATGTAACATAAAGAAAGAAAAACTTAGGTACCCTCTTTCCTCAATCCAATGCGATGTTCTGCCCTCCAGGCCCGTTGGACCAGGCCCGTCGGACCATGCCCGTATTGAGATTTTGCTTAATTTTGATAAACTAAGAGTTTTCAAACCTTTTAAATATTTTGATTTTTGGGCCCAAAGCCCTAAGTTTTTCCCCTTAGTTCGGGAGGTTTGGAATGAGCCGATTGATGGCTCCGAGATGTATGTTGTTTGCAAAAAGCTTAAGTTGTTGAAGGGTAAGTTGAAAATGCTGAATAAAGAATCTTTTAGTGATGTGTCGGGTAGGGTTCTGAGTCAGAGATCCCTACTTGAGGATCTTTAGCTTCAGTTGGATAGAGCCCCTCAGGATAAGTCTGTTTTTTAGCAGGAAAGGGAAGCCTACAGGTCTTTTGTTGAGTTGAGTCTTGCTGAGGAAAGTTTTCTTAAGAAAAAGTCTAGGATCCAATGGCTTAACCTGGGCGATCAGAACTCTAAGTTTTTCTTCAAATCCATTAATTCCCAACGTAATAGGTCTAGAATCTCGTTCATTACTAAAGAGGATGGCACCTTCTGGTTCAATAAGCAGAGTGTTTCTCAGCACATTGTCGAGTATTACCAGGGCCTTTTAGGTATTGAATCTCATCAAGAGAGGGTTGTGGAAGATGAATTGCGTGGTGTCATTAAGAATAAGCTGTCTCCACAAAGCGTTGCAAGTACGAATTTTGAGGTCACCGATGAGGAGATTAAACAAGTGATGTGGTCTCTTAAATCCAATAAAGCTCTGGGGCTCGACGGGTTTTCAGCGGGATTTTTTAAAGATGCTTGGGATGTCATGGAAGACAATGTTACCAAAGCCATTCGTTAATTTTTTTGTGTGTAACACCCCGGTACAGACCTTAATTGTAACAACCCAGCTTGTAACGACCCGTGTAGCGATCCAGCCCAAACCCTAGTATCAGTGACGATAAGCCGATAAAATTTTAGGTCACTAGAAGATTGAAAATCTTAACTCAACTCGAAACCCTAATTCGACCCGAAAACCTCAGAAAGACCAGATAATCAAAAGTAAAGCCCTAATACTTAGAGAAGACTCTTAATATCCTAAGTTAAGTAAATAACATGAAATATAAAATTAAAAATAAAAAATTCTCATAATTAAGATAAAATGACTATTTTGCCCCTAGTACAGCAAAAAGTCTTAAAAATTTAAAATTTGACACATAGAATCCAAGAATCGTGTATTTATATAAAATTAATTAATATAAGGCAAAATAAAAATAAAAATGACAAAAATACCTTTGCATGACCCGCTACCTATGAAATTGTGCCCAAAAAGCTACTTTTTACCTTTTTAAGCTTAAAAATGAAAAAAAAATGTATAAATTCAGCATTATTTTGATCTAATACTTTTTATACAAGTAATATACATAATAATATAATAATATAGGTCAACAAAAATAAATAAATAATTATTTAAAGTCTCTACATAATAAATAAGTCAAAAAATCAATTCTTGTCAAACTAACTTAATTTAACTTAAAAGTCTACACCTATTTAATTAATTACTATCAAAATTATAGTAAATCATGGGAAGACTTTTTTTTTTGGTAATTAAATGTAATATAAAGAAAAGAAAAATGTACATGAATCTAAGGGGCATACCCTAGGAGATTACAACAAATACCAAACAAACAAGGAAACAAAACAACAAGAACCACCTAACCCCCGCTAAGGAGCAGGGGAGAAACTAACAAAGCAAAATGACATTCAACCCCATGACTGGGGAGGGCACAAAACACAAAGCCAATCCTGCAGACGAAAAGGACTGGCAACACCAACCAAGCTACAAACCACTAACCAACCCCGCTAAGATAGAACTATCAGCTCAAATGACCAAGAGACGGTTTTTTCTTTTTCTTACCACTAGACTGTTTAGCCTGCTTACTCCCGGCCTTCTTTCTCGGGGAAGAAGGAAGGGCTTCATACTCCCCGGCAATCGAGGTTGACAAATCCGTAGCCTCACAATTTTGTTTCTTTTTCTTTTTCTTACGCACAAGCACGCTGAAATAGTTTGAAGTTAGAGTTTCATTTGCCACTTGGTCCCTGTCACCCATCTTTGCTAAATTTGTGAAATCCACAAAAGCCGCATTCTTTCTAAGCATCTCACAATCACCCGCTTCCACTTGCTCCCTATTGCCCACATCAGCGGGCTTGGTTAACTCCACTCCAACAATAACAGTCAAAGGCATATCAGCCACCTTGATATTAGCTCCTCTCCGCGTAACTTCGCCAAAGCCCACAACAGCTGTAACATCAGCTGGCTCACTAACCTTCCCCATCTTCAACGCAGCTTCACAAGTGGGAGAAGCCCTAGAGGAAAGCAAAGATGGGCGATCAGACCTACCAGCACCTCTGGCGACCCCCTTATCTCGACGAACTGGAGTCCAATCATCTTGACACTCTACAGGCTTATTCTAGCAACGGCTAATATCATGACCGAACGCTTTACAATGGGAGCAGACCGATGGTAGACCTTGATACTCAACACTAACTTCCACAATATCCCCTTCACATTGAACTAAGATAGAATGTAACAAAGGCTTGGTCGCATTGACTTCCACACACACCCGCGCATATGAGATGCGCTGCATTGTATCCGTGGCCTTATCTAGATAGAGAGGAATACCAACAGCACTAACTATTCTACTCAGACATGTAGAATTCCAGAATTTAAGGGATAACTCATGAAATGTTACCCAAATAGGAATTTTAGAGAGAGCCTCTTTAGCAAGCTTGAGCCTCTTTTTCCAACGATGCAGAATCAAGAGTCTACCCGAGAAATACCAAGGCCCCTTTTCCAAAATCTTCTCCATAGCTTCCATACTGCAGAACTTAAAGATGTAGAAACCTTTGTCAGTACCATAGATATCCACCAAACCCTCTTGCCTCCATAACACTCTAGTCGTGGCTATAACCAAACCAAAAGCGAGGTTTATATCCAAGAAATAGCACACTAGGCATGGCTCCTAAGACTTGTCGTCAACTAAATCACTGGCAATTTCAATAATCTCAGGATGATTTGGGTCCTTAGATTCCACAAATTTAAGATTAGAACTGGAAAGACTTCGACTCATAAGTAAAGATGCCCAAGATTTTGGTTGGGATAAGTTGTCAAACACTTTGCCTATAGTTTCAGAATTTTCATAAACCTCTTTCCCCTTGTACGATCCAGACTGAGAAACCATGGGGGCCCAAGGCCTAGCAACCCCAATAGACGACGCCACCCCCTGATGGGGTATATTCAACAATTCACGTCGACCAAGCCGAGCGCCTCCCCGAAATGGGAAGCGCCCACCTCCCCTACCTCTGGTGGAAACAGGGTGAGTCTCTCTCGGCAAAACACCCAAATGACTGATATCTGAAAAAACCTCCTCTGTTCTATGATTAAGGTCCTTAGATAAACAATCAAGCTTACCTTCTACCGTACCTCTAGCATCTAGAACTCCATCGACAACATGCGCTAACAGCAAAACTGTACCGGAGAGAGGGACCTGTTTGCTTTCCTCCATGGAGATTCTCCAGGTGAGCTTCAATAGCCAAAATCTGATCCTTGCCGAGAGGGCAAAGCTCTTACCGAGCAAGACTAAATTAATTCTAAACACATTAATATAATAGGTTTTAGTAAGTTTAGATAACAAAAAAATATATAAAATTAATATTTTATGTATTTTTTTCACAAAATGGTACCAAAACTCAATTTAAACCCTAATTTAATACAAAATCAGTTTTGCACTGCCCCAAACATGCCCTTAGCCGACTTCCCTTGCTGCCAAACATGAAAATATTATCCTCAAATATCACCCAACTCCCATGCAACCAATGAAAATTGAGAAAATTCAAAAATTTGCTTATATGTAATAATTAAGCCTCCATTGTAATTTTATTATGAAAACACATCAAATACCCCATTCTCCCTTATACATTTTGGATGAGAGAGTGAGAGTAAGCATGAGAGAGACCAAATATTTTTTAAGTGTTCTAAACGATAAAAAGGAAGGAAAAACAAGGAAGGAGCTAGGAGGGATCAAGGAGTAATCAACAAAACCAAGTCCTACATTTCTTCAACCTTTTAAGCATCCAAACAAGTAAGTAAATCCCCTAAAACCTTCTGTCATTCTCTTATGAAAAAACCCACAATCCATCTCTATAATCAACCATAAGAATAAGAAACAAAGATTAACTCAAAAAGGCGTCGTAGGTGTAGATTGTGAACTGTTGTGTAAGATTAAGCCTTGCATGTTCTTGCATGTGAATATTTTTGAGTTTTATGGCTTGAATATATTCTGAAACTTGGGTTTGTATGAGTATATGACATGCATGCAAAGAAAATACATCAAAAATTAACCTAACATGAGCTAAGTTAATAAAACCCAAACTAACATGATTTTCTAGGCATACAAACATTATGCCACGAACTTTAAAATATCATAACTAATTGTAGAAAAACTAGTTTGAAGTGATTTTGTTTGGTAGAATTTCAGGTAGAATTTCAGATATATCCCTTTAACCAAAGAGTGTCAGATTTTGACCACTCTGAGGTGCAAAACTAAAAACCCTAAATTAGAGTAAGAACCGAGCTTGGGTCAAAACATAAAACTTGTAGAGGATATGTTTTTCTTACTGTCCACCAACAATGAGCCAAAATTATGAAGTCTTAATAGGTCAAAACCCTTCCCAAAGTCACTTTTGTGATTCAGTGACTGACAGATCTCTTTGTCACACATTTTTGTGAGACCAAAAACCTACGTTTTTAGTAACCAAATCCAAAAGTGATAAATATGAAAAATATAGCTAACACATTAAACTAAATACTGAGAAAATATTAGCCTAAAATACCCTCAGATGGTACCCCAAAGGGTTTGAGAATTTTCTGTTGAAAACCTATTATGCAGACACTTTTTAGGCTGACTGAACCCACTTTATAAATTTGCCAAAAACACCAATTTATTCCAAACAACTTGCCCTAGCACAAACCATGAAACTTGTAGGGGACACCTTAAACTAACACATCACCAACAATCAGACCTATAGCCCTTGAATTGATACCCCAAAACCATGGCCAACAAAGACCTAAATTCTGCACTTTTCTCTGTAAAGAGCTGAATGATTTTCTCTTAATTAAAATAAATGGCCCATTTTTCCTTGGATTTAACCTTAGTGTTAAACATAAAAGTTGGAGAAAATATATTTATCTAATTAGTGTTCAAAAATCAAAAATTAAATCCATGTCTAGGTACCTCAAAACACTGTTGTAATTTAAAAATTGACGTTTGAACAATTGTCCAAATTTGGCCAAGTGTATGAGTAGCGTGTCACATTGTGGAACTTGAATATATGAACTTTAAATGATTCATGTGAGTGATTGGTGTATGAAATTAACAATTTGATGATTAGAAATTATGTCGATAGGATGGATCCATGTCATATAGATTATAACTTATACTTCGTATACTTATACTCTATACTTTAGTGAGTTGTATCTTATGCTTTAAAGACTTATTCTTTACGCTATGTTGGTTTGTGCATCATGCCATGTTTAGTTTCGTACCATACTTTTGTTAAGTTGTACTTTAAGAAACGAGTTGTTGTACCATAAGCATCATTGCATTGTACTTGGGGGATCTTGTGGGTTGCATCCTGTACATTGATTTTTGGTTATTTCGTACCTTGGTTTTATTTGTGGGAATTTGGTTTTCGTCACTCCTTGAGTTATGGTTATATTATAGAAGTGGCGTTGACAATGGGCTATATACGTCTTGAGCCGTGTTACGTCTTGAGCCATATCACGTCTTGAGCTAAACAGCAGCTAAACGCCGCTGTGATCAGGAATGCTGATGAACGGAAACCTAACGTACGAAAACGTAGTGGCCACTACTGGAATGCAACCATCAAACATTAAATGGTCCAAATTGCAATAATAAGAATGCAATCATAGAAAATCAGATGAGTGGATTAAATTCTTTTATCCTTCCAACAATAGCCATATAGCCAATACTGGAGAAAATGTATTCATGTACCCCACCCCATCCCCAAGCAAATGGAGCAAAGGCTTGTCAAGTTGAGAACAAAAGCCATAAAACAACACACAAACCTCATGATTCATTACTCAAATTTAGCCTATTATTCTTTTACATATGGATATTTTCTGAAATTGTATCATTTATAATATACATATTAACGAACTCATTGAACCACCCCCACCAATAGCAAATATAAAACCTATCACTAGCAAATATATAAACAAAAGACAACAACAAAAATATACAACGATCAAACATTAAATGGTCCAAATTGCAATAATAAGAATGCAATCATAGAAAATCAGATGAGTGGATAAAATTCTTTT
>JAULJZ010002772.1:0-17089 GCA_032270985.1 Heliamphora pulchella | reverse complement strand
GTTTGGCTACATTTTATCCATTATAATTAAATATTAATTCTCTTAAAAAGAATTCCGACCGGTTACCCATGTTAAATACCATTAATAAATAAATGCTATTATTATTATAATTAGTATTATGTAATAATTAGTATGATTATTATTTATTTATTTATTCATTTTTATTATATTTAATCATTATTAGTTTCGTATTAAATTCCTAATTAAATTATATATTTATGTATGTAAAGGTCGTAATTGAAAATTTATTGTATAATTATTATTATAATTAATTATTTATTTAATTTAATTTAGTTATATTATTTTTTTTCGAGGTATTACAGTAAGGGGTCCAAGATTTTTTCTTTATAACTTAGAAACTCTATCTTCCTTTCCGATGTGGGATATCAGAATATCACAATCCATCTCCCTTAGGGCTGCACGTCCCGTGCAGTAGCCTGTTAGCTCCGGTAGCTAGGTCGCCAGTCCTTATCGACCCGCCCACTCAGTAGCCTGCCCACATGATACGCGAAACCCTCACGGTGTTGTTCTTCCAAAAGAGTCACCCATAATTTCATTGCTCCAGCGTAAGTATGCTTAATTGCAAAGTTCTGCTATAGTCTCTACCTCCTGGAAAAATACCTCGTTGAATATAAGGGTTTAAGATTTTTTCTTTATAACCCAAGAACTCTCTCTCCCTTTCCGATGTGAGATATCAGGATATCACATACAGTATATGTAAATTAATAACGTAATCATCATGTTAAAAAGAGCATAAAAAATAAGTTTTAATTTTACATATCTTAATAACTTTTTATTTTTTTATAATTAATATCCTACTAGATTTTAAAAAAAGTCACTTCATTTTTCCTAACTCATTGTATGATTAACTATATTCCATTTTCTTCAATTGATTTTATTTTTAGTTTCTTAAGTTATTAAATTAATTTATGTGATGGTTAATCTATCAAAAATTCATATAATTTAATCCTAAATAAGTTATTATCACTAACTAATGCTAATAATACATAACAAATTCACATAATTTCAATATTAAACTGGTTAATATCACTATCAAATTTTAGTTTTATAAATTAACATTTAAATTTGGATGAACATTATGATAAAAATTAAAAAAGTGAATAAAAAATTAGAAAATGAAAATTTGTCTGAAGTTAAATGATAAACATATTAAAAAGTCAAAATATTAATAATTAAATAAAAACTAAATAGGTGAGTAGATTCGGAAATAAGGAAATATAAATATAAAAAGATTCACAAATTTTATTATAAGTATATTTGAAATTATCATAATAGTATTTAATAATCAATGTTTAAGTTTGATTTTAAAAAAATAATAGAGAATATATCTACTTATACTTTTTTCTATATATAGTAGTAATTAAAATAACAAATTAAATATATGAATGACATTATCATAATGATGAGAGTATCAATAATTAATGTAAGAATGAACGATTTGTTGATATGCATATTTTTATATTTAATAAATGTAAATATTTTAAAAAATTAGATTAAGAATTTAAGTTTTAAAAAACTAATAACGTTTTGCTATAATATATTGTATAGATGAGTTAATAAATAAAATTTGATAAAAATATTATAATTTTCTATTAATTAAAGGTAAAATTGTAATTTTATGTCAAGAGCAGTAGAGAAACTTTGGTCTACAAAATCATTCATTTCTTGAAGCACTAGTGAAGGTTAAAGATCTCAATTGTATTATAGAATCTTGTATGTTTATGAAAATCACAAATCCTAGACTATTTAAAGTGGTGGATAAAATGTGTTAATTTATTGAATTAAATAATTGTTAATCTATTAATATTAAACTCTGCGAGCAATAAATGTTAAATTCTGCTAGGCGGAGATATGATTTTTTGGTAGATATGATGAAAGAAACAAATGATTGTCTAAGAAAGTAAAGGAAAACATAAACAATTGGTTTGTAAAAGGAATTATAAAAATTTTCATTAACTGAATTGTTTGTTTTTAATAATTAATTGAAAATATTTTAAGAAACAATTATCTTCTTGATATAAACAAAATTAATTTAATCGGAAGTGTCTTTTAAGTACAAATTATACCCTACTAATAAGATAAAATAATAAAAGCAAAACCAATATAGTCATACTTCAAGTGAGTTGTAAATATCCTAAAACCAATATAGTAATTCTTCAACTGAATTATAAATAATATTTTTTTTTATTGGTGATATCGTACTAATGCAAAAATTGTTGCTTGATAACTAAGACTTTGTTTGGAATGCAAAATATAGAATGAGATTAATTATTCTATAAAACTTGTTGTATGGAGATGATTCGTAAATTATATTTGTTTGATGAATTAAAATAGCAAAGTTTAACGAGAAAAATAATTACGAACTCTCAAATGTTTCGTTTACCGTAATTTTGCAAAATAAACTCTCGATCGGCGGCTCGAGAGAGGGATTTCGACGCCTAAATTAATTATAATATTGAAAGAAAAAATTATGTATTAAAATGACCATTCCTCCTCCTTGGGAGAAGGTAAATCTCTATAGAAATACGTAGGGAGAGATCAATAAATATATATATATATATATATATATATAGTGTGTTGTTCTATTTTTAATAAGAAATGATTATGTCAATGAAGAATTTTCCTCTCCACACTTGTGATAAATACTTTTATATTGAATTTTTATTTAAAAATTTACTAAATAAAAATAATAGGTAAATAATAACATATAATTTTTTGAAACTATTGAATTATAGTTTGAGTTTCTAATAAATACTATTGTGCCAATGACCCGACCTCGTTGTGGCCGCGCGCATTTTCTTATCTCTCAGTTCGCTTTCTGCTTTAGTTTTCAGGGGGACAGTTTTTCCGTTGCTCGAATTTTTGTAGATTTCATGGCGGGCAAGCCTTCCAATGGTGACGCACTGACGCGCTCTTCATTGCTATACACTTTTATATATATAAACACTCACATAATATGAATTCTCCGTTGGAACACATTTTCCATTAATTTTCTGTGATAATACTCATAATTCTTTTGACAGAAACTGTGCTTGAACAGCTGAAACATGGATTCGCCGAGTTCGAGCTCGCTTCCTCTCCGGTTCGTTCATTATCGAGTCACAAGCCTCGCAATCCTCCCAGTTACGTTCCTCTTCTCAGCGACAATTCCCATCGGTTCTTCGCTAGAATCGGACCTTCTCCGTAAGCCCTCTTTGTCCCAGATTTTGTTATTTGCTTTTCAAATGCCTAAAACCTAATTGCAGACCCTTAATTTGCAAAGCGTTTTTGTTTGCGGTCATCACTTTTGTTCTCTAAGCAATTATATGAAACCATAGTTCCCAAGCTTGGTTTAGTTGGCAAACTAAAATCAAAACTTCTTAGGCCTTGTTTGTCATCTCTAAAAAGCTCTTTAACCTTTTTTTTTAATTTCTTAAAAAAAAAAAAACTATACACATCTCAAATATAATAACTTTATTCTTTTAAGCCAAATCACTATAATACTCATAATTAAAACGTAAACTCTACTATCAACAATAAAAAAAAATGTGCTAATATTTCAAATACTATAAAGTAAAGGGATATTAGACATTTTAAAGAAAAAAAAAATTATTTTAAAGAAATTATTAGAAACAATTTTATTTGTTTCTTGTCCATTATTTTCTAAAATGCTAAATTTCTTTAAAAGTCATTTTTTGCACATTCCAAACAGAAGCTTAATACAGTTCAATACTCTTGTATGGATGAGAATCACTAATAAATGCACAAGATAAATCATCTTCTCCGTGTTAGGTGTGTGAAGTCTGGGTTGGTAGGCCGACTCGTGACGTGACACGTTTGGGAGGTATCATGTTTTTTAATGGGTTTTTTTGTGGATGTAGTCTTAGTGGTGGGTGATTGGGTGAATCACGTAAATCGTGTATATGCGTGTTTTGCGTTGTCCTTCTCTTTGTTGTTTCTATTTTCTGTCATTAACACCTGGCACATATTTTGATGTTGCATACATAAAATTATGCAAAACCGAAATGCTCTTTTAGCGTGTACATGTTTTGCATTCTTTTTCTGTCAATTTCATACTATCATATTCAAGTGTTCCACACACGCACAACTCACTCTCTCTCTCTCTCTCTCTCTCTATATATATATATATGTCATGGATTGATTTTGTTTTCTAGAGGTGGAGTTTCTCCAGCAATGAAGAAGATGGAGCGCTATTCAATTCAGAAAGTCACTGGTGATGGACGCTGTCTATTTCGTGCATTGGTATTGATGGGGTTGTATTCCTTTCCAGAGTCTTGGTTTGGGAAGTGCTTTGGTATAATTTTTTTTCAGTTTTATGGCCATTTCTTATGGTAAGAAATGCTAAGCCGTGGGATGTCATCAGTACTAAAGTGGAAGTGGTGTCAACATGACTATCCTGGCTATACTTAGCACCACTTGAAACTTTATCAATTCCACTGGCCGGTGAAAGAACTCATGATTGGTGTAACTACCCATCAATCATCATATGTTGGCCAAATGAATTTAAACTGGAATTATTTTAGTAACAGTTGATTCATTGTATAATATTCTAACTTTTCATAATACATCAACGTGGAATGTGTATATTACCTCCCCTCTCCATCATCGTTGTTCTCTATGGTGCCTAGTAACTTTTTCTAGCTGGTCGACGTGGATAGCACATCACATCCGGTCACAAAACAGCCCATATATGAAAACAGTTTATACTATTCTGGGGTTGCTACAAACTGCACTTTAGTAATTCAGCTATTCTCTTTGGTTTTAATACTTTAATTCTGATCTATGACATTAGGTCAAAGGAATGGCTTTCAACAAGGGAATCTCACTTAACCCGCTGGAAGAGAGAGAAGATGCAGGTATGCATTGTACTAATGCAAACGACACTTATGGGTGTTTTGGTTCCAACAAGATTCTTCCTTGATTTCATCATCATGGAGCTTCCCTTTTGCATGATATGAATGAATTTGTGGCTAAATGCTTTCTCTTTACTTGGCGCTAGAAACGTGTGGTCTGTTTCAAATTATGCAAGGTACTTTTTATATAGAGCCACTCATAGCATGAGTGTCACAGTTGTACATCTCCTACTATCTGGGTCTGAAATTTCCTCTGGCTCACAGTGAGGCACATGTGAACGACCCAATCTCTTTTACCTATAGACATCTTTGCTATGCTGTGCATGAGTTATGATTTCAATTCTTGCAGCTTTGACCTATTTATGTACTGTCCTCCCCACCTCCGCCTGGCATTTTTGTGTGCCTTGCCTTGATGTGTTATGCTACACTTCTCTTTAATGTTTATATCTAAAATTCTATTTCCTAATGTAAGTGGCTGTAAATAAGGGAAAGCTGTGTGTGCATTGTGTGTCTATTTGGATTTGGAGCTGCAATTTTCTTGAGCGTCCCAGGGTTCTTTGCTGGACATAATTTCTGAATCTGAGTACGATGTTAATTTAGACTAGATATCTCTTCCAGAGTTGAACTTGTAGTCATGCCTTATGTTACTTTTTACAATATCTTTTCCAGAGTTGAACTTGTATCATGCCTTATGTTACTTTTTACAAAAATAAAGAATACTTTTATTTCGTCACTATTATCAGTATTTTTTTTTGACAGGTATCATCAGTATTTGTTCTTATTATTTATTTGCTTTTGTTGGGATGGCGTTGGTGGAAGATGTACAGCTTTCTCTTCACCTTGGGGTTATTTTTGAAATTTTGGGTGCATATTCTTGGTTGCAAACTGAATTGGCATAGGGTAGCATTTCATAAGAGGTACCAAATGATAGTTCCATAACTTATCCCTATTCACCGTATATGTAATATACTTTCTGGTATAAAATCACTTAAACTATAATTTCTTGTTATTTCTTAATCATTTCTTCCCAGTTCCCTTGTCTTTACCATGATGCTATCAGCTTTAAGCTTGCATTTCCTTACACAACTGTACGGGGGTACCCCATAAATTCTATTTGTTTGATAGGTTGAAACGACAAGGTCCAACGAGGAGATGACCGACGGCCCTCACGTGCTCCAGTTGCTGGAATTCTACAAAACAAACCCCCGGCCGACGGCCGGAGGGAGGGGCTCCGACGCCCAAATTAGCTCCAAATGAAAGAGAAAAATGTTGTTGAAAAAACGAAGCAAGCCCCCCCTCCTCTTCTCAGGGAGGGGGTATATATCTATATATCCATATTCAGAGAGAGAGAAGAGAGATATTTTCTCTGTTGTCCCATCCACTCACAGTGGATGGGATGTGGGTTGAGTTGTGGTGATGGTTTTGATTTTCTGTCAGTGGAGGATTCACTTCTCCACAATAGCCCTCAGCTTCTACATGCTTCTTTAGAAGGATGTGGGAGCTGCGTATGCCTCGATCTTTTGTCGTGAAGACTAGTCAATTGTATCGTTTTGAGTGCCGTGGCGAGCTAGGGTTTCGAATGCTAAGACGATCAATAGGCTGTTCTAACCCCTGTGATTATTCTCATCTCCTCCTGTAAATCGGGAGCTGGGCTCGGCACCTAGGCTAGACTAGGATTTTCTACTAATGGGCTATTCTAACCCTGGGAGTTCTTCTAGCCCCTGAGATTATTCTAATCTTCTGCCTAGGCTAGTTAGGGCTTTTTTGCTGATGACCGAGAGTTGGGCTCGGCACCTGGCCTAGGTTAGGATTTGTCGCTGAAAGACCGAGAGATGGGCTCGGCACCTAGGCCAGGCTAGGATTTCCCGTTGAAAGCCGAGAGGTGGGCTCGGCACCTAGGCTAGGCTAGGATTTTTCACTGATGGGGTATTCTAACTCTGGGAGTTCTTCTAACCCCTGAGATTATTTGAATTTCCTGCCTAGGTAAGGTAGGACTTTTTGCTGAAGACCGAGAACTGGGCTCGACATCTAGACTAGGTTAGGATTTCTCGTTGAAAGTCGAGAGGTGGGCTCGGCACCTAGACTCGGTTAGGATTTTCTGCTGATGGGCTATTCTAACCCTGGGAGCTCTTCTAGTCCCTAAGATTATTCGAATCTTCTGCCTAGGCAAGTTAGGGTTTTTTGCTGAAGACCGAGAACTAGGCTCTGCACCTAGATTAGGTTAGGGTTTTCTGTTGTATACCGAAATACCGAGCTGATACGTTGGGTTATGCCGAGCTGATATACCAAAAGTGCGGAGCAAATCATTGAGCATTGCACGTCGACTGTTAGTT
Source organism: Heliamphora pulchella (assembly GCA_032270985.1). Taxonomy (NCBI): domain Eukaryota; kingdom Viridiplantae; phylum Streptophyta; class Magnoliopsida; order Ericales; family Sarraceniaceae; genus Heliamphora; species Heliamphora pulchella. Next base: position 9,882 of record JAULJZ010002772.1, on the reverse strand, counting down.
TCGATACTACCGAGTCTGAGAGAAAGACGAAGCAACCATGGAGAAGCTAAGAGAAAGAATAATTGAAGCAAGCAACTCCCTTGATCTTGTTTTACTGATTATGCAAAAAGCAATCGCTTATGACTTATCGGAACATTTCATGTGAACTCCTTCTCCCTTTTTGTCTTGTCGAATGGAACAGCTAATAAGTGGTAATCGACTTTTCAACCCGCAACTTTGAGGTAGGAAAATGCACATGAGTGGTCACGGGACTGCATATGTGATTTTATGCACAAAATGCTACCATTTTCTTACTAGCGTAAGCAGGCTAAGGAAGATGTGCCCTTAATGAAAACAACCCCAAAGCCGTATCCATCCAACTTAATTCACATAAGTATAAAAGAATTCCGTAGTTGATTATTCCCTACCCTGGCTGCATGTATTGGTAGAGAGAGAAGGAAATACAACCTGATCTGGGAGTAACCCACATGTGGCCGAGATGCTAGGAAGCCGAGATGAAAGCAAGGGTTGCTGAATCCGACTTCCGGCATGGTGCGCGCCTGCCGAACATATATAAATCAACCCTTCGTTGTATTGCATGCGAAAATCGATCGCTTGGACCTCCAACTCAACCGAAAGACAAGCTCCCGAGCTCAGAAGTATTGAGCTGTCCAAAATGGGTCTGAGTTACTGCCGTTGGTAGCAGAACTGAGATGAGTTGATGCCGAGCAGATTCTGCCGATTGAGGTAGGGGTAATTCGATAGGAAACTCATCTCCATCATCACATTCAAAGCTTCAGGAATAGGACCTGATGGGTTTGCAGCACTTTCGCTCACAAAGGCACCTAAGGAATGTACTATAAAAAAGGTACCGAAATATTTCACAGCGTGCCGCGATATGCCGAGATGAATGGCCGATCTCTAACGTCCTGTGGTTGCCCACCAACATGAACGATTGAAGAACAATGTTGTTTCTTCATGGGAGGCTTGTTCTTCCGCCATGTAAACTTCTCAGCAGTTAGGGAGAGAGATAACCTGGAGAGCTCTGGGCTCTAAATACAGGGCCAAATTGCAAATTGCCAATTGCCGAACTGAAATACCAAACTGCTGAGGTGAGACAGATTGCCGAACCGAATCCGGTTGTGCCCCGTTGACATGCAGTGAATTGGGTCTTTAATCCTGGTTGTGCTGAATGCAAAACGCAATCCGAATTCACTAGGTAGTGCCAAGCAAGCATCTTGTTCGTATCGACTAAGTGAGAGAGAAAATGCTGAACAGTCAACGGTTGAGATTTGAGAGTGAAGACAGCGCTGGACCCTTAATCGAGGGCCGAGCTTCGCAGTGACGAGACAAGATAAAGAATAATAGCAGCAGCCACATATGAGTGTCCCAGCAAGAACATAAGCATCCCATATTGTGCCAAAGAAGCTCTTTAGGTGACCAAAACACGTAATCTACTTGAGCTGCCATGCAGCTGGTGCCAAAGCTGGACAGAAATGCAATATGCCGCCGGTCTGGGTATTGCCGAGCTCTAGAGCCGGGTAGCCGAGCTGCATGTCAAAAAACCGCATGCAGTGGATCGTCGATGGGTCCAAGCCAGGACCTATGACGGTTAGATCGGTTCTCCTGCAACACAAACCTCAACTAGATCGGTTAGTCATTATCAAATCTGAGAATGGAGCAATTCTGGGTTACCCATGAAAAGATAGTAAAGTGACAAATGGAATATAAACTAGAAACGCGGGGCAGAGAAGCAAAACCCAGAGAGAGAAAGAGGGGAGAGAGGTTTGGACCCAAGCTTCTTGCGTGGTAACAAACTGGATGTGTTTCCTCTTTGCCGAACTGAGGTGTGGGTCAATAGGATGTGACCTCCAAGTGCCGAGGTCACACATCAAGTGCTGAGAAGAGGATGCCGAGATCCATATTGCCGCCGAGGAGTGGCCGAGATAGGTGGACCGAGAAGTTAACCATTAGATAGTTTCTTTGTTGCCGAGGAGCCAAAACCTTTGATTCTTCACGATAGTTAACTGAAGAAAATGGTCCAGCTGTGAACATGGACTGAGTGCCGAACTCCAAGGGTACTGTCGCGGTTGTGCCGAGCTGTAGTTAGAGACGAGCTGTGTTAACATACATGCTGATCTCGAGTTCCGAGCTCCATGAACCGAGCTGCCGTCCATGAAATGGTTTGGGTGAGCACTGTTTCGACCAACCTCTCAGTTTCGGACTGAGCTTTCGTTGCCGAGCAGCCCCCGTCCACTGAAGCATGAACCCGAAGGCCCTCGGCTCTCTTCGTCGCCGTTGTCCACCAAACGGGTCTAACCTGTTTTGCCCAAAAAATAACCACTCTGGTTTCTCATGCAAACCGTGGGTGACCAAGCTGGTTTGTGATGAAAACCGTGGGTGACCAAACTGGTTTGTGATGAAAACCGTGGGTGTCCAAACCAGTCTCACTTATTTGCCCAAAAACCGTTCTGGTTTGTGTTGAAAGCTGTGGGTTTGGTCTCTAGTCAGAGGAAAGACTCAAGAAAGGGGTACGTTCGTGTGTTTGATTGGTTGTGTGGAGGCAGAAATCCATATAATAAAAAAAAAGAGACTTGCTTTCCTGAAAGTTGTTGTGGAGACTGTTTCGTTTGAAGCTGAGTACCGACCCAATAGAGCTCGCTTCACTACCCGGTCCAAGATTTTGATTTCTCGTTGAACTCTGCCGTTTCCACAAACGGTGCCAAATGTGCGGGGGTGCCCCATAAATTCTATTTGTTTGATGAGTTGAAATGGCGAGGTCCAACGAGGAGATGACCGCCGGCCCTCACGTGCTCCAGTTGCCGGGATCTTACAAAACAAACCCCCGGCCGACGGCCGGAGAGAGGGGCTCCGACGCCCAAATTAGTAGTTCCAAATGAAAGAGAAAAATGCTGTTGAAAAAACAAAGCAAGCCCCCCCTCCTCTTCTCAGGGAGGAGGTATATATCCATATTCAGAGAGAGAGAGAAGAGAGAGAAAGAGAGAGATATTTCCTCTGTTGTCCCATCCACTGACAGTGGATGGGATGTGGGTTGAGTTGTGATGATGGTTTTGATTTTCTGTCAGTGGAGGATTCACTCCTCAACAACAACAATTTTTTTCCGACTTCCTTATGAAACTTCTTAAAAGTGGAAGGTTCATGAAGAAAAATACATAGCTTGATATATGAAGCTCATCTAATATTATAGCTTCATTTCAGGTGGCCACATATCTAGGCTTAATTGATTATTTTGAGCAAAAGAAAGTGGTTCTGGCATTCATACACTTTTTAAATTTTTAATGAGTCATAATGAAACAAAGGAACCTCCCTTGTCTCATTTTGGGCACCTTTATCACGTAGATGGTCTCTAGCCTGCAAAAAGGGTTTTCAACTAGTGTAAAACTTTTATGGACATGGACCAAGTTTGGGTCGAAGGCCAAATGAGCTGAATGGTGAATTAAGACTTTGTGTAGCTCAATAACAAAACAAAAAATTTGCTTAACATAACTTTTTGGACATCAAATGTGGACCAATAACAATAAATTATTTGTAGATAAATTCTGAAAAACCTTTTGCTTGTTTATATTCTTTTTTTACGAGATGACGAAAATTTCTTATCCCGTATTCCTAATTATAGTATGTAGATTGTGGAGAAAACTATTTGACTTTAATTTAACCCTTATTCTTTTTAATCCAAATTGGGGTGGTGTGACTATGTTACTCTTGCCGGATTTAAATGGCAGAAAATGCATCAATAGTTTTTGACTCTAATAAAATAAAATTCAATTAGATACTAGACATAAATAAGCGGGAAATAGAGCGGATAAATGTGGGGAACAAATAATTTTGTTTTTGTGGGGACATACGTTAATCACTTCTTTGTCAAGAAATTGATATCAAAACAAACCTTGAATGGCCCACTTCCATTTGGGATTATTATTGGAGGTACCTCCTGAACTTTTTATATCACATGGTGATGCTAGTGCAGTTCAAATTGATGGCCTATGAAGAATAGGTATCAGGATTCTCTGAATTGGTGGATTGAGGTGATGAGAAGCTGTATGGAATGGTTGTGGCTTCAAGATTACGACAGCTTAGTAAATCCAGCGGTTGCTCATTCAGAATACTGGTGGTCCTTGTTTGTAGGCTTATTCATGTGAAGGTTGTCCCACTTCGATTTGGATGGCTAGAAAATGCATCTTTGTTTGGGGGAATTTTTCCACGGGCATTGGAAGAGATATTGAACGGGATAGAGTTAATGTTTGGTTGGTGCATCATTAGTCTTTCTATTGATTTTTTCGTTTCAATCACATGATGTGAATCTATGGAACTTGAAAGGCATGTCATTTAGTTGTTCAAATAAATAAGTAATATATATATTTTTTTAATTTCCCTTTCTTTCTTCCCTCTTCCCCTCTACCTAAGTTACTACATGGATAAATTCTGCTTTGTTTGCTTTGCATATTTTATTTTCCTTTATTGGGTGGGAAATCCTTTCAAATCTTGTGTAACATTCACTAAAAAAAGAGACTTTTTTTTTTGTGTTTGTTGAGAATTGTGGGGTTAGATTGCCATTAATTTTGTAGAGAACTCACTAAGGCAAGTGCGTGCAGATGAATTAAGGATGGCTGTAAAAGAGGTTATATGTGATAGTGATACAGAACGGCTTCAGTATGAAGAGGCCTTGGTTGCAATTACTGTTGAGGAGTCTTTGAAACGGTTAGGCCTTCCACTGCACTGGTTATAAAAGTAATAGCAATTCAAGTTGTTGCGATCAATGTTATTACAACTCCTATAAACTGTTCATTTTACTCTCCAATACCATTGTGTGTAGTTACTGCCAACGCATTGGGCGACATGATTTTTGGGGAGGAGAGTCAGAGCTTCTGGTTAGTACAGTAATATTAATACGCTTGCCCCATTCTGGCACTTCAACCTTATTTATTTGTTCTTTTTTTCCCCCGCCTGACCCCATCCTTAAATTAACCGATTATGTGGCTTTATCAAAATCCATTTGGAAAGGATAAAATTGTAGTAGTTGAGACAATGGCTTGTTGAGTTGAGTCTTTTTATCCTTGATCTTGGATCTAATTATTCGATGCAGTATTGGAAGCAACACATTTGGCAATTAAGATCTCGTTTATTATAGATTGATTATTAGAATCAACACATTAGGAAATTATAATCTTGTTGATAATGATTTGATTTGCGAATTTATTTTATTACTTTTCTATAATCCTATTTCATCAGTATAAATAGATAGCTATACCTCTTTGAAGGTAAGTTAGAAATTATACAATTCTTTTATTCTTTTTGAATTTACACAAAATGGTAGCTTTATTTGTGTCTTGCAGTCTTTGTCATCCACACTCTCCCATTTCTTTTTGAGGGTCAAAGTAGAGATGAGATTAGGGAGGCAACATTCTACTACCTCAATATCTAGCTTGGCTTCCCATCGGTTAACCTACAATTTTGAAGAATGTAATATATCACATAGTTTATGGGCAGTTTCATGAGGTTTCAACTACCAGGGTGGGCAAGACGTGTAAGTAATAAGTGGAATGGAACAAAATGTGACAAGAATATGACTAAATTCTTTGTTTGACGGAGAAGAATTTTATTGAACCCCATAGCCTTTGGATGTTGTGATACCTATTTCAAATAGGTTTTCCTATCAAATATGAAAGAGTGGTTGATGTTGAACCATAGTGTGCGTATGCACAAGGAATGAGTAATATTGTGGTAAGTGGATGAAGTTAAATTATGTATTAACATATATCTACTGGTCACTGAAATTGTGTATCCTTCAAATTATCCTTGCTGATATTTCCGATGGTACTTGAACAATATTTTGTTCTTTAATTGACATATCTGTTTCATGTCTTATATTCTTTGCTATTCGAAAAGAACAAAAAGTACGATGAAGCTATTAAATTCTCCCTCCCCTCTTCTCTTAAAAAGGCCCAAATTAGGAGGAAGGAAATGTATCCACATGTCCAGCTATTTTTGTGCATAATGTGACAATGCCTATATTCTTGACTTCACCTTCTATTTTTAATTTGAAACAAATACTGGACTTTTGGTATTGGCTTGTAATAGTTCTATCTTCTTGCTTTTTCTCATTTTTCACGCTGACCAATGATCAAATTCTATGCCAGGTGCTATCGAAGTTGTGTTTCCAGCCGGTCATTGTGTACATCCCAGAACATGAGGTATTTTCTTTGTGAACAGAATATTTCACTTTGGTACTTGTAAATCAGCACAAATTTGGGAAATGGATACATTCAACTTTATTGCTGGTTAAATCTGTTTTTGTGTGTGTGTGTGTGTGTGTGTGTGTGTGTGTGTGGATCGCTTCATGCTAGGACTTAGGTGACAAGCTCTTTTAGTTGCATACTATTTTAGCAGTTGAAAAGATAGGAGATTTGGTTTACGCATTTTATTTATTAGGTCACAGAAGCATGACCATAAGCATAGAGAATTCATTGCCTCTCCATCCGATATTTATAAACTCAGGTGCAAAAACTGGATGCACTAATAATAATATTATTTCCATCACCTACTTATCCAAGAAACACCAAAAAACTAAATCGGTTAACTAGCCATATGTTATGGTGTTGATTGCGAGGTGGTGTTCAGTATGCTGATTTTGATAGGGGACTATAAGAAGTCGTATTTCTACAGTTGGAGAGAGCTGGCCCTCCTTAACTGTTAAGCACATTAAACCTTCCGCAATATGAACATATTTCTAGAGCATAGTAGGCTAGATGGATTGTTGGAGGTAGCTGCCCTTCTTAACTGTCAAATACGTTAAACCTTCTGCACAATGAACATATTTCTAGAGCAGAGTAGGCAAGATGGATGGTAACCCGAGGGTGCAGCAGTTTCCACACCTGGCTATTAGATAGAGGCCTTTCTAGTTTTCTTCCTCTCCATTTGCTTGCACAGGGGATTGGTTTGTAGCTTTATTCCATGGAACATTGCAGCAAAAGTGGGGACTGGCTACCCACTGTGTTGGGTAGCCCGAGTGGTTCCTTTCCGTGGAAGAGTATTAAGAAGGTGAAAGCTCCTTTGAAGATGGCGTTCTTTGGTAGGTTTGCCGTGCATGGAAAGATCCTCACCTATGAAGCACGGACACGGACATGTGACACAACACGGACACGCTGACACGTAAATTTTTAAAAAATACAGGACGCGACATGTTGGTGACACACTTAAACATATAATTCTATGTATTTGTTATATGATAAATATTTAAATGTTTTACCCAATTGTAATGTTAAAAAGGCAATATAGCGCAAGTAGTATGGACACGGACAGACGATACGACACAGACACGACGACACATTAATTTTCAAAAAATATAGGATACGACACGCTTATGGCACATTAAAAATTTATATTTGTATATATTTATTACATGTCAAATATGTAGATAATTTATTCAGTGGTAATTGAACATATACAATATGTAGATAATTTATTCAGTGGTAATTGAACATATACAACATTTCACTAATCAAATTAAAAAGTCTTATATTTCATTTTATAAATGTACCCAAACATATTTAGTGTCCACAATTTATTTATCGAAGAATGCAAAATATTGTTACTATGAAAAAATTTATCATATAGGACGTATTCGGAGAGTTTAAAAAGTATCCATCAAGTATCGAAGAAATGTATGACATGATAAATTTAATTTTTAATTAAAATACGCTTAAAAAGTGTTGGACATGAATTTAGTAGTGTCCGAGGAGTGTCGTATCCGACACGGGTGTTTGACATGACACGCCTTGTTTCTAGAAGTGTCTGTACTTTTTAGATGCTCACCATTTATAACCTTATTTAGAGGGGGCTTGCTTTGACTAATTGGTGTTGTATGTGTAAGAAAGAGGGAGAGACTGTTGCGCATCTACTTTCATTGTGACTTTGCTTGGGAGCTGTGAGATTTTGTGTTGCATCTTTTTTGGGGTAGACTGGCTCTTTGATAGAGGTTGAGTGGTGTTTTGATAGTGTGGAGGGGATGGGAGTCTCTAGGGATAGGAGGAAGGCATGGGTCTAGCTTCCATGTGTTTGATGTGGTTGATATGGGTGAAGCGGAATAGGAGCTCTTTTGACAGGGTTGATCTCTGTTGTATAAATTGTAGGGTGTTTTTCTTAATAATCTATATAGGTAGCTACCTGAAACAGGAACACAATCTATTATTGATACATGTGGTTTTATAGTCTCGTCGTCATTGGATTGATTTTTTTTATCGAGGTTTTTCTCTAAGCTCCTTTTTGTGGAGCTCTTGTATACGGGCGGTACTTCCTTAATGGTCTTTCATAAAATCTATCTATCAAAGAAAAAATTAGTTGACCAGATAATTTTTTTTTGGAAAAAAACCATGGCAAAAATTATGTTTGTGAGCTTTGTCTTTCATTCTAGCTTTTAGTGGATTATTTCTTTGATAATCTATCTTCTTCTATCAAATTGCAGCATACAAAAGGTGGATGGGGCTCCGGTTTTATTCCCATTGCAGAGTATGGAATTGAGTTTGGTAAGGGTTCGAGAAAAGGAAAACCGAGGAATGTTGTAAGGCTCTTGTATAGTGGTAAGAATCACTATGACCTACTTGTCTGAGAATGAACTTATGATCGACCAAAGTCAGGCATTGATGCAGGTTTGTATTTCAAAGATTCAAAATAGTAGGTGGCCGGATTGTGTTAACAGTTATTATATTTTTTTTCAAAATATGACTTCTGAAGTTTTAATCATTATAGAGTGATATAATTTAAACAGTGATGTGGTGGTATATAATCAAAGATGTTTTGACATTTTCTCTGCCTTGGGCATTCTTTCTTCCCCTTGCTCTCCTTTTATTCTGCACTCTAGTATATGAAAGAGAGACTTGGGACTTCTGGTTCTAACTTTTCACATATTTGTTCCATGATTTGATTTGTCACTTTTTAGTTGTCATGCATTCTAAGGAGCTATTTTGGTGCAGTTGATGTACCTCTTTCATATGGCTTTTTATTGGATTTATAATACATTTAGATCTCGTTGACCTTTTTTTTTGGATAAAAAAAGTAATGCCATTTTGGGTTATTTGGAAGGGTGTCGGGCCAAACAATATTTTTAGAATTGAACCAAGCCGAATCGAATTGGCGGGAACTGGTTGAATTGTCACCAAATTTAGTTAGCAGTTTGAATTTACCCACTGAACAGTTCATGTACAAAAATCGTTATTTTTTAACAAAATCATTTTAACTTGCGGTTATACCGTTGGCTTAGTCGAACCGATAATGGGTTATAAGAATCGGGCAGTTCTTACAATGTTTTTTAATTTGACTCTTGAAATTCAACTATACAATCAAATAATGCAGTAAAATTAGTAAATCTAATTACTAGCTCAAATTGCTCCTAATTGGCTAATTGTAGCAAGTTGTAACTAGTTTAGTAGTAGATATAAGGAGAATATAAAAAGGCGAGAGGCGACCACTATAATCAAGACTAATGATGTACTAGTCATAACATTACAAATAAAAAATTAATTTTTATTCATGAAATTATTAATTCAAATTTTACAATACAAATACAGAATCAATAATATTATGTGAAGAAAAAGAAAAATAGTGGTGCGTTCATCTCTCCACCTCTAATCCTTGGAACAAAAAAAGCCTTAGTTGACTAAGTTTTTCCTTTTTGTGAGAAATCACAAACCATTGGATTTAGACAAAGCTTTTTGGATTTAGGCCTTGTTTGGCTTGTGATTTAAAGTTATTCTTAGCCTTTTTATTTTTAAAATGTCTTCTATTTAATTTTTTAAAAGATAACAATTATAAATTATTTTATGTTTTTCTTGTCTGGTTTTTAATCAACTTTATAGCGTTTCTTCAACTAATATAATTTTTTTTTTA
>JAULJZ010002761.1:0-17089 GCA_032270985.1 Heliamphora pulchella | reverse complement strand
GGTTTGTCAGCTTCTTACTGAACTAGTCGAACCGCCTATGGATTCTACCACGTTGTGGTGTGACAATAAGTTTATTGTCTACATCGCTACTAATCCAGTGTTTCATGAGCGGACTAAGCACATTGAGATCGATTGTCATTTCATCCTCCACGAATATAAGAACGGCACTATCGATTTGGGCTTTGTTCGATCTGGTGAACAACTCTCTGACTTGTTCACTAAGGTGCTGCCCAAGTCCCGTGTTGACTACATTTGTAATAAGTTGGGCATGATTGATATCTATGCTCCAACTTGAGGGGGTGTTAATATGTATTAAGTATTAATAATATCATGTGGAGGTGCTCACAGTATATCTGCTGTAATCTTTCATTACTTAATAAATACGTGTATATGTCTCACAATATAACTACACGCTTTTCCGTATTCTTTCTCTCATTTTCTAATAATAACTTAGATAACTATGCACTCACACTAGTTTTACTAATATTTTGTTGAAATTGTGTTTCAAGTAATGCCTTAAAAGAGATCGAACTGAAGTGGATGTTTTCCCAGTTTTGCTTTTAGACATTGTATCTTCTCCATAACATGTACATATGAAGAAAAAAAAACTAGATGATGTATGAATGTATGCACTAGTATGCTCTGGAAAGTTTTTAAAAGGATCGCTGGGAAAGTTTTTGTGAAATTAATAAAAAAAAGTCGTTTTATACCAAAACTAACAAAAGAGTTTTCAAAATAAGAGGCCTCGAGTGGGTTTCGACTCACTGGCCGGTCACGGAAGCCATTCTTAGAAATGGGTCGTGACAGAGATTAATGTAGATGCATTTACTTAATGCATGTCTCTCTCTCTCTCTCTCTCTCTCTCTCTTGGTGAGTACGGAGATATATTAATTAATACATCTCCGGATTTAGGGTGTGACACACAACCCCACCCCCACTTCCGGAGTGGGGAGTGGGAGGTGATAGGCAGTATAAACAGAATAAATGTAATTATCATAAAGAACTAAGAGGGCATAACTTCAAAAAAATGTATATATATATATATAGCTGGGGTTTGTAATTTTTTAATCTGTTGCCATTGTAGCTTTAAGATTTCAAAACAGAAAAGGTACTAGTGGAAGAGGTGGAATTTTAGTTTCCATTCATTTCTTAATATACATGACAAAGGGATGTTATGCATACTTGTCAAGGAAGAACATAAATTCTATTATTCATCAATACTTACGGCAATGTCTGCTCTACAAATAGCATTATACAAGTTAATGTTACAACATTTCTTAAGCACATTAACAACTTTATGCTATTGAACCAATACTAGCTGATACCATGCATACAACAGAGCCAAAAGTGTAAACTCGTTATCCTCTTCCTTAACGAACCTAATTCCAATGGTGAGAGAAATCAACTTTAGTGTAACAAAACAGAATAAGTGTTAAACTGCTACAGAGTATGATACCTACCTCACCACATGTTTGGAAAGTCCAACAGATGTTGCCATTAAAAAAATCGAGAAAGTAAATGTTCCCTTTGTAACATCCAACAACAACCTAAAAAGAAATTCCATATTAGAATATAACTCTTTTGCCACATATTTTCAAATGAAATAAGAGAGTCTAGCTTAAACATTAAAATGAGGACAACCTGAGAAAAATTACCAATGATTGCTGCCGAACATTCTATGCGCCCTTCAAGTTTGATCTCCCATTGAACAAAACCACTAAACAAATTTAGGTGATAAGTATCACTTCAATTAGTAGCTGAAAATGCTTATAAAAAATCTTGTATTTCTCATGCTATGGATGTAAAAATATCACGACAGAGAGCAGTACATGAGTACGTGTAAAGGCACCCACCCTATCTAATGGGAAAACCATTTGGCAAACAATGATACAGAACAATATAGGATATGCATTCGTTCTTGTGCCAAAAATCCAATGGTGATTAAAAAATGTCGAGCATAATAGTCTAAGATACACAATTAAACCACAGAAAACTAACATATTTGCATGTGGGCCACACCACTACGATCTCATCATGCAAGCACATACTGAAGCATAACAGCAATTAGAACAATGATTTTCCGCAAGCAGCAAAGTACCTAAGGTATAAGGATATAATTAGTCTTTATTTGTTTTGAATAACGCTTGATTAGCACCAAGGTAATACAGAAACAACAATACAGAACAATGACAAGAATAATAGTCTTAAGACACAAAATAATGTCAAATTGAACGCCTTCCCCATCCAAGGAAGCCGTGGACTTGAACACAACTCTTGCGAAGTTCTAAGTGTTATAATTCTAATCCAAAGATTACTTCTTTTTCATAAGTACTAATCTATAAGTTACATTGAGGTTATCAAAGCTCCTTTGGAAGCAGTTGCCAAATTAAAAAAGAATAAAAGTTTCTGCTCTATTCAAGGCAAAATTTAGGAATATTATTGGAAGACCCTCACTTGCTGTTTTTACATTATAATTTAGTTTTGATCAATTTTTAAACATAAACTTGCATTGAGTTGAGGATGTGGATGAATGAAATATTAGAGTTTGAGGTGGTTGATGAAATTTTTAAAAACTTGATGAGGGGCTAAAGGTCGTGGTTCATGGGGAAGGTGGTAAAATGTGTAATTTAATTAAAAATTTAGTGAGTCATCACTTGTGACATATGGAAACTTGTGGGTTAAAAAAGATAATAAGTTTAATTATCATTGAATTGGCTTAACGAAACATGATTAAAAGCTAAGAGTAGTTAAATTAGTTAAGTTGCAACTTGCAACTCATGCTTGTTAAAGATTGGGTTGAGTTTGATGAACCCACCTCATGATTGATGCATGCTTTGCATTCTAGGTGCAGAGACAAGCTAGTCTCTACACATTTTTGCTAGAAACATAAACCTAGCGGAAAGGAAGAAGAAGGAAAAGAGAGGAGAAATCAAGAAAAAATTGTAGAAATTGGAAAAAGCTTGGTTAAGATAAAATGCTTGATTTTCTACTTTTACTGTTTCATGCTCTAAATTGAGGTTTGTATGAGAAAAGATTGATATGAAGATATTTATGATATTCTTATACAAATTTAACATCTAGGATGGAGGAGAGTTGATAATCATGATGAAAGTAGAATAACATAATTCAATAATTTTGGCTTACTTTCAAAAAGGTATAGCTATCCATTTATAATGATAAAAAATGATTACAAAAAAAGAAGAAAATAAATTGCAAATTAAATCACAATCAATAAAATTCCAACTTCCTAATATGTTGATTTCAGTAATCAAACCATAATTAACGAGATTCTAATTCATTAAAAGATATTATTTTCAACACTCTCCCTTAAGCTGAGACAAAGATATCAATCAAACCCAACTTGACAATTGAAGACTTTAGTAGAAATGGTTCTACTGGACGTACTAAGGATCGGTCTCCAGACGTGGTTTCTCAATTTCCAAAAACCAACTAGATTCAAAACAACGCTACTGGAACAACAACGGTAGTCGCCAAAAGCAAGAACAATACTACCGGAACAACATCGGTATCCCCTCAAAACAAAAACAATGCTATCGAAACAACAATGATGGCCAATAAAAATAAGAACAACATTGGTAGCCCCCAAAACCAAAAATAAGAACAAAAAAATAATAATTCTCCAAAAAATGAACCGTCAAAGCCAACAATATATTATATTGAGACTTTAATGATACACCAATACCAAGGAAGTACAGTGATCTGAAACTCGCAAACCAAAATGGTGGGGAAGAGAAAAGCCAGCGACGGCTTCGAAGAAAAGAAAAAAAAAGACCAGCAAAGTAAACAAAGAACAGCGGCAGTGGTGGTGGTGGTGAAAGAAAACCAACGACGGCAGCAAATATTTCGACGGTGACAATATACAAGCGACAGATTCGCGATACCAGTGAAAGAATACCGGCGACAAAGATGAGGGAAAGCAGTGACGGCGGCTAAGGTTTCTGGATAGTTTTTTTTTTCTTTTCTTCTTCATATTTTGACTCTAATACCAAGTAGAATAAAATAATTCAATAATTCTGGCATACCTTCAAAGAAGTATAGCTATTTATTTATAATGATAAAAAAGGATTACAAAAAAGGAAGAAAATAACTTGCAAATCAAATCACAATCAATAAAATCTTAACTTCCTAATATGTTGATTTTAGTAATCAAACAATAATTAACGAGATCCTAATTTATTAAAAGATATTATTTCCAACAAAGCATGCATTAGACTTGAGTTCATCATGTTCTATGTTGAGAAAGTTTGAATGTTTCGTGTTTTTAATGAATTTGATGTTGTATGAATATATGTTTTTGAGTTTTTAGCATGTTTGGGACTTGAATTTGTCTTTAGAAGTGAGTTTGAATCACTTTGGATCATGAAAATCACTTTGGAAGGGTTTAAAGTTCAAACAACAATATTCTATTTGCTTAAACGAAGGTTGAGCAAGCAAAATAGTATCTCAATTATGTTCAACGAGCAAGATGCTCATTGCTCGCTTGAGCGAGAAATCTTGACTTAAGCAAGTAGCCCCTGAAAGCATAACTTTAGAAGGTTATAATTTTCACATCCAAACTCCGTTATTCACCCACGAGCTATCAAATTGAAGTTTAGAATGTCTAGTTTTTTATAAAATATTTTGAATGACAAGATTCTTTATTTATTTGAAGTGATGACCAAAATAGTGGACCTATGTTTTAGAACATAAGTTTGTTTAAGCCAATGTTACTTATTTTTTCTGCTCAGTTTTTCTTACTATCTAAAGTGTGTTCTATGAGACATCTTTAATATTATAGCATTTTAATGCATAATAATGCGTTATTAAACATGAACACTCACATGTATTTCAAGTGTAATGTAATTGGTCTAGACTACTCGTGTTTTACTATTTACAAAAGAGTAGTCTTTGTAATCACCTTTCAAAGTTGAGGTGGGTATACTTTCTCACCGAGAATGAAGACAGGGACTTATATATAGGACATCTTACTTTGTCTTAAAGTTCAACCATCTTGATCATTCATTTATTAGATTGGGGAGTCATGACGAAATACCTTATGAGTATAGGTTGAGATATTCTTATTCAGATATAATGATACATAATTCATTTTACATCGTAGGTTATTAGCCAAATCGTGACATATCATGTGGAGTAAGGCCTGTAGAGCCTAAACCGTCAAATAAGTATGGTAACAACGACGTAAGGTGTCGTTATCGCTATTAAAATGCGAATGATGCATGGCCAAAGGTAAAATATCTATTCATTTCAAATATTTTAGAGCCTGAGGTGCTTAGAGTCTGTGGAGCTCATGGTAACGTTGTGACATGCATAAAACATTGCATGCAACTCACACGTTCATTATCAAGGCACAAATACACCATCAATGACATGAATCAGTTTCTGTTTATGATTGGTTATATTCAATTGCTACAGGTTATTCATTCATTATTATTAGTTATGTTTTAATTCTCATGAGCTTGTATATTCATTAGCGTGTGGACAGCTCACCCCACCCCCATCCCTAGTCCATCTTTTCAGGTTTTTGAAATTAGTTCGCAAGTTCCACTGCAGAGTCCTAGGAGTTTTTGATCTTGAGATGTTTTGGAGAGCATTTGCATTTTGTACTCATTGTATAGTAATAGATGTACTTGTAGATAATGGAGGCTTATAACTTGTAAATGTTAATCTTTTGTGGGATATGTATGTAAATCCCAAGTATATATATCCAGGATAAGGTTGTGGCGTTGGTATGTTATTTTAGATTTTATTATGATATATGAATAAGTAATTGTGTTAGTTCACACTCAACCTCTGGGTTGGCTTGTGGCAATTACCTCTTCGTATCACCTACTGTTCTTTGTCATCTTCAGTAAGAGGATCATCACTAACCTTTACCTAATATTGAATTATTTGAGCAATCTATTGCTTCACAGAAAGCTGTCAACTATTCAGCATCCTAGCAGAAATTACATCTTATCACATTCTATTCTTCCAAATCATTGTTTCTTGTCCTCCAAAATCTCAATTAAAACTCACAGAAACTTGATAACAGAGCTAGACCATTACCCAGCATCGGACCAACCACCCCCTCCTGAATTGACTGGTATAGCAAATGTTTGCAGCAAAATCTAATATATTATGGGTTCTTCAAGATATCAAGAATCTATCCAACATTAAATAAACCACAGGAACCATTTTGGCACAAAAACCAATGCCACTAGTTCAATTCAAGGTCTGTCATTCAAACCGAGAACAAAAACATTTACAACATGGGTGGAAATCTTTAGCATAAAAATTGCCAATAAATTAACATTTTTCACGAACAGCAATAAAATATTGGCATTTTGTTTATACAATAATAATAAAAACAACAGTTTATGCATGGCAAGGATATTGTTATGTAGTATGATCACAACACTAAAATGTATATGAATCTTCGAACAATTAATATTTTCACACTAAAAAACCATAAGATCAAAAATTACCTTTTGGCATTGATACAAAGAAGTTTGTATGAGTGAGATCCAATGAGGAGAAAAATATCCCGCTCATAAAATACAAGAAGTGGTGATGCATCAATGCAAGATTCCATGTGGACTTTCCATAACTCTCTCATTACACCTCTTTGATTTCTAGGAATCTCCACTGACAAAGTTGCTTGATATATACTTTTTCCCTTATGCTCTCCGTCATAAATTACTTTGTTGCAACGGCTAAATGCACATGGTACATGTATTGAGTTGGAATTCCATGGAAAACCATCTCCAAGACTAATCCCCTTTGAATTTCCATAGATATCTGAATCCACCTTCTGGCGTTTAGAAGGATAATCATTAGTCTTGTTGCAGAGGGTCCTCAAAAACCTTCCATGTGGCTTAGAGGTATAACTATCAGGCACCATAGAGCCAAAGGAAAGAAGCATGCTCTCATCATGTGCCCGATTAGTATATGTTCTTACATCAGTATTGCACAAACCTTCTTTCTCCAAAAGTGCCATTTGAAGCGTCAATGGACTTGGAAAGATATAGAGCAATCTCATATCAATTCCTAACTTATGAGAAGCATGTGCTGCTGAGATTGAATTACCACCCATTGTAAAGAAATCATCATCATCAGACACCATATTTACCATCAAAGCATCGCAAAAGGCCTGCAGGGGAAAAAAAATTAAAAAAAGAAAGAAAAGGGAAGGACATTATGTGATCTGCATATTAGAAAAACCTTATACACAACCAAAAAGTTCACTTCATAGGTCAAATTGAAGACTTAAATATGTCGCAACAAAACAATTTAGCATCGTGCTTGAAGTTTTTTATATGACATGCACAAAAAATATGAAATATAAGTAATCAAGCAAGAACAAACTCCTTACATATCTTGCTTTACACAAAAAGATATTAAACATCCTACACCAGACGTTTATGAGTATCATGCAACAGAACTGGTCATTTATTTTGGGAATAGAGACGACTTCTAAATGTCTCTTCTACTATGCAAGTGTTCTCTTCTCTCTCAGTTGTGGTCTATGAATATGAAGAATATTGACCAGGATCGTAACCCTGTAGCAAAAATGCGAGCTAAATAATGTCACAACTAATCCAACTCCACCTGATCATTTATAGTATCATGCAACAGAACTGGTCATTTATTTTGGGAATAGACTTCTAAGCGTCTTTTCTACCATGCAAGTGTTCTCTTCTCTCTCACTTGTGATCTGTGAATATGAAGAATATTGACCATGATTGTAACCCTGTAGCAAAGAAAGTGAGCTAAATAATGTCACAACTAATCCAACTCCACCTGATCCCCCAACTTAAATACAAGGAAGTAGATGAAAATTTTATGTCCACCAGTTTTATTTCCACCTTAGAATGTAATTCTATTTTTCTAGAGCTGAATGGAGAAAGGACAAGGCACACCCCTACACTGCATTTTATACTAGCTTACAAATATGTTGCTCAAACACACAACAAACAAAGGACAAATTAGCATACTAGATACAGCAGCGAATGGCAGCATGTGATATACCAACGCATTCAGAGCAAACAAGTTACTCCATTTATCTGGGTTCACCATTCGATAGTTAACCTAGAAACTGATTGGGAACAGCAATTTTAGAATCATACAATATGTGATACGTATCATACAACTGCACTGTATCACAGGCACATGTCACACTACATACATTTATTTTTTAAGAGAAATAAGAACTCCAAGTATCTTTTAAGACCATTTAGGACTAAAACTTAGTATTGGGAGCTATCATTTTGGGATATGCTATGAGTTTCAGGCTTCAACTTGCTTTACCCTCCTTTCAAAAAGAACTGCAATATCTTGCAACTAAGCTGGTCCATGTTTGATTTCCTTTGGTTCTATGTGTTTCTACATGCAAAAGAGATGTAATTAATCAAAGATTTCTACACTTTGTATTTCGTTAAAACTTTTGGAATTTTTGTACATCTTGAAATGCATTAATGATTTAATGCAATGAAACATATCCTTTGTCATATATAATTTAATGAATTTTTTATGTGTTTTTACCACTTTGAGCCATAATTAATAGGATAACACTGGTCTTTTTTTCTCCGAGAAGCATTATTGGATCATTGATAATATGTTGCTTAATACTGCAATCATGCAATGTATTTATGTTTCATATCAGCATACCAATTCCTCATAAATCTATCTGACTATCTTCAAATATGTCAGCATATCCCGTCATAACGGGATACTGTATGATACACATCAAAAGTATGGTACGATCACAGCTGGTTTTAAAAATTAAAAATTAAAAAATAATAATAATAACTGATTTTGTGTCTCCTTTCTCTTTTTATTTTTTTTCGGCCTAAGAAGGTAATATCTTTTTTCTTTCTACCAAATCACACTCTAATGAAAAGTTCATCAAAAACTAGTAGATGATAAATCCAAGTCTAGGTTGATCAAATGATCAAGTATAACCCAACAACTACTCTTGATTACAGACTGTGGTGGTCCAAGCTACATGCAACAACTACTCTTGATAACTTTTACAAATAAAATATGCTACTGTAGTTCTACAGAAGAACAACTTGCTAGATAAAGAAGTTTAGGGAAGATGAAAGTAGCAAGATAAAATCAAAACAATGGTAAGAAACACTATTTACAATACTGAGAGGCTGAAGAGCAAACCTTCTTGATATTTTGAAGCAGTTCAGTACTCTGAATTTTTCCAATCTTATTTTGGTCATCTGTTGTGGAAAACATCAAACTGACCAATTGCATGTAGTCCACTTTTCCAGTCGAAGACATGGGAAATGATTTGGTAAAGAAGAAACGGCTAGGGATCATTGCAAATGGAAGTTTGTCAAGCATCCAACTCCTAATAGAAGATTTCAATATTTCAATGTGTATATCCTTTTGTTTCATTACTAGAAATGCCTCAAGAAGTGCCTCTTCTCCTTGACCTCTATGACAAATCACAGCAGCATCTACAACACTTGGGTATTCCCGTAATGTACTTTCAATTTCCTCTAACGCAATGCGCTGCCCATTAACCTTTACTGTGCGGTCTTTTCTCCCCAGAAAAACTAAGTCACTACTTTGAAGCTGTCTAGCAAAATCCCCAGTTCTAAAATAGTATTGACATTCGCCGGCAAAACAGCCAGAATAAGAGTCTTTAGGCAGCTTCACAAATTCCTGCGGTATAACCGAAATATCACAATAGTATCCAGTAGCAACACAGAGTCCGCCTACACATATTTCTCCTTGCATGGGTGAATCTTCACCTACGAGAACTATATCACAGTTTGAAATAGGCATGCCAATGGGAACACTGCTCAGTGCTTCACTCTCCAAAATTGATAGCAACTTGTCGCAATCAAAATATAAACAATCACCGGACACCTTAATTAAACCACTTGATGCATTAGTCAGTGAAAATGAGGAAGTAATAGAACATAATAATAGGAAGTACGTCACAAGGAGATGCATTAAGGACCACATATCAGCATCCTTACCAAGATTACGATACCATAATAAAGAAGTGATATTGAGTGGAAAAAAAAAGGTGCTAAAATCTAATTAGAGGAGAAAAAATAGATTCTTAAACTCAATGGGCAATAATGCTGATCCAATGCATATTCACAACAGTTAATGCAAAGTAGATAACTGGTCATATGAAAGAGAGGAACCACATTAAGATTATGATAAGGTTCATAAATAAAAGTAGATGCAACAACATAATTGGATGAAAAGATGAACCCAGTAGATTCTATCTGTATATAATGTTATACCAACAACAATCCTATGTATGCACAGTTAATAACCACATATAGCAACCATGGGAACTCACCAAAAAGTGCACGCAAGAGTTGTCATTTGGGTTCAGTGCCTATCTTTCAAACCCAAAACCACCAATGTAACTTCAGATATGGGTTAATAACTTAGCAACAACCATGGGAACTTGCCAAAAAGGGCACGCAACCTAATCAAATTTTTTCCTCTTTACAGGCTTGAAATATTGTAGTCAGCTAGCATTTGAACTTTTCCAGATCCATCAAATATAAAAGTCAATAGAAAAAAAAAAGTATGAAGGGCTACTGAGGATGTTCAGACATTAAATTATGTTTAGGAAGCAAGTTTTTCTTCAATTATCCAAGCAAAAAAAGTAGGATGAGGTCACTCTTCACCATACAAAAAGATAGGCTGGGGTCATTCATAGCCTAAAAATATAAACGAATAAAAAAAGTTGAATGAAACTACTAGAAGCAACAAACCCCCACTGTTAGCAGTCCTCATCCCCAACATTCTCCTCAGCCAAACTTTGAGCCAGTGATTGTATGGGCTATCTCGGTGTTCACATAGCTCAATCAACCGAGAGCGGTGTGCTTTAGCAATTCACCTGAAGAAGCCTCCCAAGAACAAGCATGCCAAAAAGGTGCTCGGCTCATCAATCCCTATAAAAGTTTTCGGCCACTGCTTGAACACCTGAAGAAGCCCCCCTCGGTTCCTACCTCCATGTTCTCAAACATCACTTACGGGTAGCCACATTTCCACACCCACCTGATCTCCAAGGGTTACAACACCATTTTTAGCTCGACTGATAGTAAATCCATCTCTAACCTCGGGGACACAGCCATGCACTCCAAATTCAGCATCGCTAAGATTTCAAATATAGGCTCCTAATTCAAGTTCATTATATTTCATCTCTTACTCAAAGAAAGACAATCAAACAATTCTCAATTCTAGATTGTCTACATAATATACAAAAAAAAAACTCCAAATATTTGATATCTTACTATTTAAATAAGATCTCAATTCCAACCATGATTTCATCTACAACTAGAAACCCTTTTTGTTCCCGATCCAGTCCCTCAGCCACCATGAATCCCAGTTAGCTGTAGAAGTCTCCCCCTGAGCGGCATTTGGATCCTTCATTTGAGTGTTTCCACAGGAGCCAACTCGTTAATGGTTACAATCAATATGGTCAACAAGCAGGACCAAGTCGGCCCAAGGCGATTGCCTCTCATTAACTCATCCACTGCTGGGGAATTACTCAGTCTTCCACCTCACCACCTAGGGGATTTCCTTCACCTTGGGAACCACTCAGAAGCTGGCCATCCTCCCATTCAAGTGGATCCCTTCGTGTCTGGAGTGATCTTCCCTTGCTCAGGTATATCCTAATCGAGATCAATAATTTCGTTAGCATGAGCAGGAGTCATGACCCTTCATTAACACGACTAACGTCCATTTCTACCTCGTCACAAACCAGGCTCAGCGCCCCCTCATTATCAGTTTTTGAAACGATACTCCTGGAGTCAAACTCTACGTTGCCCTTGTATGTACATGGTCCATGATACACCAGAGCAAGGTTCCAAATATTGTATCGGCTCATACGCAACAGTTTTCAAATTACTGATTCGGTTAAATAACAAGATATCGGTGACATGAACATTCACAAGCGTATTGACCATATTGCATATCAATACTGTATTGGCACATATAGGCCAATATGCCCATAACATGCTCCATTACAATTACCCAAAAAAAAAAAAAACATGCTCCATTACACAACAACTCACATGAAGGCAAAAAACTTTGCCAAGCACTTCTTTCACCTTTCTTCCAATCTAAACCCTTTCACGTGACACTTTTTCTTCTTGTTTTTTATGCTATTTGTTATCGTATTTGGGATTATTGCCCCAACAAATATTTGTTTTTGTATACTTTACTGCCATAAATTATTTATACCGTAACATTTTGAATATTCTAAATATTACGGTTGTCATACTAGACAAATATAACATTTTTTGTCATAAAAATGATATAAAATTCTATTAGTTTACAATCATACAAATATAACGATTGTTTGCTTAAAAGTAACATAAAATTCAATATTAGTTTACAAAACATGATTTAGATGTCAAAATGTTGATTAAAACCACCACAAACATTCTATTTGTTATGATTAAGGTTATAGCATAGTTATTAATAAATGTTATAGCATTCTCTAATGCTTGAAAAAAAAATCACAATTACAATTTCCAATTCAAGTTACACATCGACCAATACTCATGATACTCATTGTACGTGACCACAACCATTACGTTGGCCAATACTACCATTTAAAACATAGACCAAAGTAGAGTCGGGAAAGATGGAGTGCACTTCAACGGTTGGAGACCTTTGGAGGTGGAGAAAGTGAGAGCTCAAGGCAGCCTTAGATAAAGAAAGATGGTAGTGGATAGTTTAGGACGAGATAAGTGTAAGTTAATTACTTGCCTTCCAAGAGTTGAGGGTCAACTCTTTACTGGTGGAGTCAAAAAAGGGGCTCGTCTCACGTGAAAACTGGTGGTTCATCCTCATTGGCTCGACGGAGAAGATGTGACTAGCTCTTATGCATGCTCCTCTAAAGTCTCAAATTTTGGGATTCATATAATTAGAGCTGCAGAGATAGGTAAGTATGATGCGAACTTCAAGATGTTAGGTGTTTTGATTAACACCCCTCTCTCACTCTCTCTATGAATGGTCAAGGAGAAGCCGCCCTTGGAAGGCGATTCCCTGGCAAAACCTTCACCTTAGTTTCCAAATCAAATACCTTGATCCCGAGCGAAGGTACCTATGCCCTCCTCCCAACTTAAGATACTGTAAATAATCAATAAAGAGAGTTTTAGATGGAAATTTTGAGTTTGAGTCCGGCTGAGAACACCGCGAGGCAGTGGTTCTCTTGAATATAGACTAGACGTGGGGAAGACTGTTCAGAAAAAATCATAGACCGAAGATGTAGCCATCCTATGGTTAAAGTAAAAAGAACTTTTTCAATCCATATAGACTAAAGTTCAAAACTTTCTATACAAAAATCATGGAGTTTAAAATCCTAGGCATCACATCTGAGTCAATGGTCCTAGGGTCGCACAACGTTCTCGTAAATAAGGGTTGAACGATTGCTCTGATACCAAGTTGTGACTCCCTCATTTCTCATAATATCTAGAGCACAAAATAAACAAATGCTTGCAAAAAATTAAGGGAAACTACCCATTAACAAGCATTAGAAAAGATAAATTAAGCATACGAGTGGAAAGAATATCCCACTGACAAATAAAGAAAAGATAGTTATATCATAATACAAGCCAATTCAAACAAAACATTAAACACAATAGATAGACTTCAAGAAGTTGAAAACCATGTCAGCCATGGTTTCACGTCTTCCACAATATAATCCTCTAGTGATTCCTCGGTGGCCTCACAACCTAGCATAAAACGTCGTGAACTGTGAAGCCCAGTAGAAAAGGCAAGCCCATGTCCACCAACTCGAAAGACAAAAGTACAAAAAATATGACATGATAACATAACAAGAGCATGACATTGAGTACAAAAGAAACGACAATATAAACATGAGTATCAGTCAAGCGATTTATTGTTAACCCTGATTAGTTAGATGAGAGTAAAGTCTCTAACGTCGTGAAAACCCTACCCCCAACCACTAGACGTGGACACTCAGGCCAATCGGGACCCCTTGCGAGGAGATGACTTTTTAGTCGAGTTACACACCCAACCAGGTTATCCGCAACACAAGGCCATAGAATCAATTGGTCACGACCAAGATCACCCAATACTAACTGCCTTGGAAATGTAAGTATCGTAACGTGCCACCCTTCTACTACCTCAGCATTTCAATAACCAGGCCAATGCCACTCTAGGGTCTAAGACACCACTCAGTAACTCCAAACCAAGAACTTACCCATAACAAACTTTCCCATTGGGAACTTGCCCGAAACATACTTAGAAAAAATTCAACATCTCCTATCTTTTCTTCTTTCTCTCCTCTCTTCTCTCCATCTCCTCTCTTTATAATGGCATGCCAAAGGAGAGGTGTGGGGGTGTTTATATAAAGGTGGTGTTAGTGGATGGGGGATGTCACGATTGAGTCCAACAGAAAAGATAAAAATAGAAATAAGGTGGATACTTAGCTACTGCGAGCTTAGGGTGACGGGTTTGATGGCGGTGTTTTCTTAGAGGGGTGCCTTTTGGTGTACAGTTAGCCTTTACTTTCCTCAAGCTGGAGGTGACTTTGGGGCTTACCAGTCTTCTGCGATCTTGCGGAGTACAGTCGGGGTTAGTCCATACAAATGGTTGATTTACTTGGTTTTATATACGCTAAAATAGTTGTCTCTACTATGTTTTCAAGTTTGGACTAGCACCTTTTCACTTGGTAGGGCTTGTGGCGCCTCTGTTCTTTCGGTAACATCTATAGCGACAAAAGAGCTACATATACGGAAAACTAAAGAAAACATATTCGATGATTCATTAAAAACAAAAAGTAGCACGAGAGTTTAAGATCACACCACCATAAACTTCAAAAAATTTACTATAAATCTGACACATTTTAGATAAAACAGAAACAACAAAGAATAAAACAAAGGTCTGCAAAAGGACTAAGTGAGCCACTGCTCCACTTACCTGCTATAACAAATGGGTCCTCGATGTCTTCATAACCTCACATGAAACGCCATGAGCTACGAAGCCCAGTAAACACAAAACCGAAAACAAGTACTCTAACACAGGCAAGATATATAAGTCATGGTACAAAAAGTAAGCATGTATAAAGTAACAAAGATAATAGAAAAATGAGCAACTATCAGTTAATTTCAAGCCCTAAGATTTAATTAACTAGATCAGAATAAGGTCATAAGACCAACCAACCCAACCTATAGGATACACACTAGCCAACCAAAACCCTCCTTGTAAGATAACGATAGTATAGCCGAGTTATTTACTCAACAGTGTCATCCAAAATACAAGGACATGAAATCCAATTGGTCATTTCATCAACCCGATACTAACTTTCCTTGGCCTGAAGCTCCGATGGTGTAAGCCCCTAAAACATGTCATCCTACTACCACCTCAGTATTTCGATACCCAAGTCGGTGTCAATCCGAAAGTACGTAACACTATCAGCATATTTCTCAAAACTAACCATAAACTTGTTCGTATCCACCAACCAACCAGGAACTTGCATGCATCAACAAACCAACGGGGAACTTTCCTGCATCAACAAACCATCTAGGAACTTGCCCGTAGCCGTACTATGGAACAAAACATCATTTCCCTATGGTGTACACAATATGTAGGGTCGAGCAGGAGCTCATTACACAGCTCACCAATATCCTAGGACCATCTAGAACTATGTTTGTAACAACATCCAAACTGGGAACTCGTCCATACATTCCATTAAACATATTATATTCCTAACATTGCTAGATGATCATTTCCCATATCCCAACCCAACAATTAAAAGTAATTTGTTACATGGCATGACATAAGGTTGATAAGTAAGAACAATAAGTCCATCCAACATGATAAGTACAAATATTCATGTTCTTAAATTAAACTTAATATGGTATCATGACATGAAGAATAACATGAGTATGAAATTAAGCATGGCACGTGAATATTAGACATGAATACTTGATATGAATATTAGACACGAATATAATACTGTTCAAAAACTATAAACATGATAATAATATAACATGCCATGGGTGTTAAACATCACATCAGAGCATAAAATATTATGACATGACACTTAGACTAAACAGTGTGCTTTCAGCAAAAGTGTGATTTCCAAATCTGTGCTCATGCAAAGAAAAATGTAAAAGTTCATTTTAAATGTCTCCTAAAATCATGATATTTTACAAAGACGTGCTATATGATGTGAAGGTAATTAAGATGTAAACCATGCACGAAAATCAAGTCAGGTTAGGGAGAAAATAAAAAAATGCCCTCAATGGTCCAAATCATGTCAGGTTTGAAGATAAGATAAAAATCTATCTTTCCCAAGTGGTTACACTCAAAATATAGTTTTGTACGAAAAATGGTGATGTTTTAAAGTTGCATGTTATGGAAAGAACAAAATCAGATGCATTGATGCTTAAAGATAGGTATCATCAAGGTCTCCTAAAATCATGCCAAAAATCACACATCAACTAGACATATATCAGTACTTCTAGATCAAAAATCATAGCAAAATAAATTTTTTAAGTATTTCAAGCAAAGCACACAAATTTTGATTTTAAAATGGAAACGGAACAGAGGATACATTAAAACATGGATATTCATCTTTTTGAGCTATCAAGCCATGCATGCAAGCTTAGAGCATTTTAAAACCATGCCTTAATGTAAGTTTAAAGCTTATTCCAGAAGGGAAAAGTTAAAGAAAAATGCTCTTAAGAGCTCAAGAAAGAAAAGGGGACAGATTGTCTTGTGCATGTCTGTGCGTACTCCAACATTTAAAATGATGAAAATGCCCCTACAGCAAACATATATAGTCAACACAATTACACAATAATCTAGCAGAAATCCTCATACAAAGAATGAACCAAAGGGGACACTAGAGCAAAATGAGAACAAGTATCGACTATTATAGTGCATAACTATCAGAGCTATAAATGATTAGTTTGGGCCATTGACAATGCCTTACGCCACTACCTTGTCATTAATGTTTGCAAAGATAGAAGTAATATAAAAGTTTCTAACCTCCGTAGATCCATATAAATTCAAAATGGTTGTCTTTGGTAATAATTTGTAAAGCATTTCCCATAAGGAAATA
>JAULJZ010002751.1:0-17090 GCA_032270985.1 Heliamphora pulchella | reverse complement strand
GATTTGCGTATGTTTATTTATAATTCTTATGGGTTTTTTTGCTTGCACTCTTCTGGGCACACATGGGTTCATTATATTTTGTGCGAGGTTTTGTTACCTTTTTTTGTAATGATTTGAGGTTTCCATCAAGAGCTCATTTCCGTTTGGGCTGAGTATTAGGAGGTACAATGAAAACTTGCTTTTGGGGTTTGGGAAAACCAATTCTACCTTTTTATTTGGGCAGCCAAGCCATCATGGGCATTCATATGAGACATTTTGTAAGTTTAGATGGAATGAAATTTTCATTTTCTGCATGGATATAGATCTTGTCGGCATTATAAATGGAGAATTTAATAGTGTCCTTATCAATTTGTAAGATGTCTTTTGAAATTTGAATCTGAAGGTTATCACCACTAAGAGATGTTATTATCAACAATAATTCTCTCTATATGAGTTAAACTTCTCATCTATAATTGTTTTTGTCTCACTGTACCATCACTGCTGACCTGGTTACCACTCGTCTTTCCATAATATTGCAACTCATTATTATAAAGTTTTAAACACCATCGTCTCGAAAGGCATCTGCTATTTGTTGCAGTGACAATTCTTTCTTGTTGTTCTCCCTCTCCTGGCATTTTGTTTTTATACAATTTCTTAGTGTCGACATAAATGCATAAATTGCAGGACCCTTATCTGCAACTGGTTTTTCTTCTTCTCCTAGTGATGGTTCCAAAGTTCGAGTTGCTTATCAGGTATGAAACTTATACTTCATTCTTCTGCTAAATATTTCTGGATTTTTGGTTCTATTTATGCCGGTTTGATTATTGGACATAGGGCGTACCAGGTGCGTATAGTGAGGCTGCTGCACTTAAAGCATACCCTAATTGTGAGGCTGTCCCATGCGACCAGTTTGAGGCGGCATTCAAGGTTCATTTAATTGTTAATTTTTATTTTATTTTTTAGATCTTTTACTATTTGTTCTTAACTTTATACTATTAATTTTCTTGTTGCAGGCTGTTGAATTGTGGTTAGTGGACAAAGCAGTACTCCCCATCGAGAATTCTGTTGGTGGGAGCATCCACCGTAACTATGACCTCCTTCTTGGTCATAGACTCCATATAGTAGGGGAGGTGCAGTTGGTTGTTAACCACTGCCTTTTGGGGTTGTGTGGAGTGAGAAAGGAGGAGCTAAAGCGCGTTTTGAGCCATCCTCAGGTTTGATCAAAATTTTCTCTCTTGTATATGACATCTGTATTAGTCTTGGAGTTTGATGTGTATTTAGAAGTTAGTTATTTGCCACATACTCTGTTCTATACTTGTATATGGAAAGTCATGGAGGCTCATCAATATGTTGTCATAATGTTTGAGAACTACATTATGACCTTCAGACTATGTCCCAATCATGCAATTGGACTTCTTTATCTAGCATCTTATTGTAAGAAAAATAAATTTGGACAGGTAAGGTAAATAGAAGCTATAAATCATCACATCTTTATGAAATAGTAAAAAGTGAGTTAAAAAGGTTCTAGACTTCTACTTAGGTCAAAATAAAAAGGGCATTTTCGACTAAAGACAATTGAACTCATTGCCACATTGTACAGGTTCCATTCTTTTAATACATATTTTCCCCGAAGGAACACTCAATGCCTCTGTTTTGCTCATATTTTAAGGAAGAAAAAGTAGAAAACAAAAGATAAATCTATTGTTGCTGGCAGGCACTTGCTCAATGTGAGATGACATTAAACAAGTTAGGTGTCGTAAAAGTTAATGCCGATGATACAGCTGGTGCTGCTCAGGTAATGTATGCAGCTTCCTATAGCCAATAACTGATATTAATTATGTTTAATTATGTTGGACAACATTTTCCTAATTATTTGTTGTTTAGAATAGATTGTAGCTGCTGATGGCCTGAGAGATACTGGAGCAGTTGCAAGTGCCCGAGCTGCAGAAATCTATGGTCTTGACATTCTGGAAGAAAGAATCCAGGTAAGGATGTTAATGGATCCTGGTAGTGTAGACTGTAGAGGATGGGTCCCAGTTTTTAACCAGTCTGGTTGTTTGGTGGATAAAAACCTAATTAGTGGTAACACTTCATTCATATGCAAATCTCTCTCCAGCTTTTAAATATAATGGTAATTACAGCTCTCTGGTCGGATAAACCGGGTTTCCAATCTTGATAAGCATTAGCCCAACCCTAATTGTCGTAATATTTCTCAGTTCTTGGTGGGAGGAACTAATTTTTCTGACTGCAGGATGCATCGAATATCAAATAGCTGTGCAATACTTCCCAGCATGTTGTGTGTTGGGATCTTCACAGCTGACTAAACTAGGATCTTTATATTATTTATTGGAAAAGTTTCTTGAAATTTCCAAAGGTTATAAAACTGAAGTGACTTCTGAAATGCTTGAACTAGAAACAGAAGAAAGCAAAATGTCTTAAGATGTGCATTTTTTTAATTTAGTTTTTGACTTTTGTGGCCAACATTTAAAATGATTGGACAGAAAATCATATTTGGGCATTTTTATGAACAGCCTCTCTTTGCCTCCCAAAAAAGTCTATAGACAAACTGCATTGAAATTATCTTTTCTTTTATTTTTCATTTTCAGCAAGAAAATCATTTCTGAAAGGGGATATTGGAATCTAAAAATAAAAACCCATGACCATACTCTCAATCTTGTTATTGTATGAGGGCTAGCGAGGCTAATTTTGGCTAGATATGGACTTTCTTGTGGTAGATGGGTCATTGTCTAGAATTATTTTAGCTGCCCCATGGAAGCTGTAGATTCTAGTTATGGCTGCAAAGTAACAGATATCGACTCATTGGTTGGCTGTATCGAAACCCTGCAGGGTCAACTTGGCATTAGTAAAAAAATGGCCTTAGAAAATATGGACAGCAATATCCATTTATTTGTTCCAAAAACGAGTGAAACCAGTGAATACTTATCGCAATATGTTCTCACTAAAGTTACACCGGTTTATGTGAAAAGAAAGGAAAAGGACACTCCGTCCTATTTTGCCTTTTGTTTAGGTTCATCTCATGTATGAAATATCACTTTGGTTTTTCATTGTTTTATCGACAAACGTTTGCTAGGATTTATTTATTTATTTTGGTTTGGTTTGGTTTGCTTTCAATGCATTGGCCAGGATGATTGGGATAATATTACGCGTTTTCTGATACTTGCAAGAGAACCTATAATCCCAGGCACAGACAGGCCTCATAAGGTATGGTTGTTCTTGTTCCTCTAGCAAATGTTTTTAAAAATTTTTTTTTTTTTTATATATAGAGCTGATTAAAATCTCTTCTTAACAGACGAGCATTGTCTTCACTCTAGAAGAAGGCCCTGGTGTGCTATTTAAAGCTTTGGCAGTGTTTGCTGTGAGGGGCATTAATTTGTCGAAGGTAACCCCAAGTTAAGATTTGTTCTAATTTCAATTTTTCATGAAAGGTTTGGTCATTGGTTCATTGCCTTGTCTTTATATGCAAGTTCAGATTGAGAGCCGGCCACAAAGAAAGCGTCCATTAAGGGTTGTTGATGACTCCAATAAAGGCAGTGGGAAGTGAGTGATGCTCTCCTTTCAGTAGATTTTAAACATTATAGTTAAATGGACACTCGATGAACATGCATGCATTTGAATGGTTGTAAAAATAGTGGATTCAATATGATGGATTTGCGCATTTAGTAAAATCTATGAAATGATTTGACCACAAAGAACTGAAGAAGAAACAACTGACTACTCGTTTAAACTTTAAAGTAAAGAAAATGCTAACGACACCCTAAGTTGTGGTCACTTGCTTCAATGAGTGTGCGAAAAGTGCTTTGGAATGGGTGAAAACTACTTTTAAATGTGAAGAATTCCTTGGCACTCTGTATGAAAACTACTTTTAAATGTGAACACGGGCATGGGATTGCTTGACATTTATGGGATAAACTTTGTGTGTATTGCATTTCTCAATTAGATAATGAACAACTCATAATTAACCAGTGTATCTCTCACATTTTAATACCCGTAAACTCTGGTATAGACATCTTTGACAATCCCCAATAGCATTGGACCCTTATCATGATTTTCATTTCAGATATTCTTCTATTCTTCTTGAACTAGATATTGTACACAAGCAGCAAAAAATACCCTTCCAAATGGCTGACTTCCATTTTGAAACTTAATAAAGTAACATCCTGGTCAGAATTCTAAAGAGAACCAAATAAGATGACTGTTTTAGGACCACTGCTTGGGCTCTTAAATGCTATAGGAAGCTAAATGGATCAATTGCAGCTCATAACAAAATCCACCCTAACCCATGAATTTTCTAATGTCCCTTTTCTTCCTAAAATTGTTTATGCCATTGTCCTCTGCTTCCTTTGGTTGCTAAAAGAATGCCATGAAAATGGTGGTTGAGTTTTGAATTTAAATCTTTAATTGTTTGGGGACCTAAGAAAATTAAAATCTCGTAATGAAGTGAGCGTTACTTGCATTTGACTTGGTTGAGTTGATTAATTCCTGGAAGCCAAATATGCTGGCATAGAAGTGTCCTGATAAAATATCGAATAACAGAATTATATATGAGGCCGATCTCGGGTAGCTCATGAATTGAAAATTGCTACGGGAACATTATTCTGGATTGGAATTCTCCATAAAATTCTGTCAGTTTATATCTTTTCAATAACTTATTTAGGAATTGTCTCTCAACAATGTACTATGAGATTTGTACAAGTGACTAGTAGTCTCTAATGGCAGGTATTTTGACTATCTCTTTTACATCGACTTTGAAGCTTCAATGGCAGAGCCCCGTGCTCAATTTGCTCTGGGACATCTGCAGGTCAGTCCTTTCAGTTTTACATTCAAGAAAACACAAAATCTTTGCTAGTTTTTCCTGGTGATTTTCAAATTTCTCCTTTTCTCAAAGAGTTAACCTTATTCCTCATATGTCCGACAATTGTCAAAGCATGAAAGAACTTCGAATTTCAATCACCACACTGTGATCATCGAATCCTGTACTTTTGAAACCAGAAAAGTTCCTCTTGAGTAAGTGACTGATTGTATTGAGTAGCAAGCTCCCAAATTTTCCTAATGGATGGCTTTTTATGGGTTTGAGGTTTTGAGAATTTGTGCAAGTTAGCTTGCTTTCTTGATCCCTTCCCATTTCGAGAACATGGTATATCCAGTTAGTCCAGTGTAAAAGCTATTCCATTCCCAAGCTGGGTAATTTATGTGTGACTTTGCGCGCGTGGAACAAAAAAGGAATATAAGGATGTCTAATCCCTGCTCGGGTCATATGAGAATTCTCTTATTGTTCTCTGCAGGAATTTGCAAGATTCCTTCGGGTCCTTGGTTGCTATCCCATGGATACAACTCTTTAGAAAAATGGCTTCGTTGAAGTCAGTCTGCAAAGGTATTATTTGATTTTAAAGAATTTGTCAAGTTGCGGCAAGACGGGCACAATTCAACTTTCTATTCTGTACATACATTTGATCATGTTGATACACTCTTGTGGTGGAAGGGAATTTTCATAGTATCTAGTGAGATAGTGTCTCGAATAGGAAACACTTTCGTCCATCGGGATCTTTTCAATTAATTTTTTGCCCCCACATTCTTTTCGCCTTCGTTCTAATGGAGGTGCCTTGGCATGTTATGGTAAACTGTGCGCGCATAACTGAACTTTTGCTACATTCATAAGGGTGTTGAAGCCCAGAAGACAACGTATTAATAAGAATCTCTTTACCTGTTTTTTTTTTTTTTGTGACTAGAGCATGTCAATAGCATACATTGATTACTTCTTTGGTTGTTGACATCTTAACTTTATGTTATGTAATTCTATTAAATTATTTATGAAATTTGCCTTATTTTTAATGAGCATATGCTCTGTGATTATTACAAGATGTATAAGTGGGTTGGATTAAGGTTCGATTAGTCATCCACCATTCTTCGATCCTCAGCTTGTCTTCGCTAGCCGTGTGATGTAAGAAAGGAAAACTTACATCGATCCTCGGCTTGTCACGAGCCTTGTGACGCAAGAAAGGAAAACTCAAGGCCCCTATTAAGTTTGGTTTTTAAGCAGTTCATTCCTTTCCTGCCTTCAGATTTGAGCCACTTGGGGATAAGAACAGAATAGATGCACAGAAAAAGTGGAAGCATTTCCCCAAGACCAGGAACTGGGCCATGTGGGTGTTCTCCACAGGCCATCCGAGCAGGAGAAAAAGAGACACCTGGTTGTAAAATAACATCTGGGTTCTAAACTGAACTCTAGTGACTATTCTAATAGTGGGCCGTTAATTTCTTTGAGTTTTATTCTTGCTAATGTACTTACCAGGTGGGATATTAAGACGTTAGGATTCCATAAATATTCATTCAAAAAAATAGAAAGTTCAAAACAATTGGGATCTAAGTGCTATTTGTACAAAAAAGAATCCCTTTCGTGACGTGATTTCTTTTTTGTATAGATAGATATGCTCGCCATGACTAAATGAGAATGGACAAGAGGCTCGTGGAATTTGAGGCCGATGCACAAATCACTTTAAATACCAGAAGCCGAGTAGGTGGGTTAGTCCGAATGGAAAGAGGGGAAAAAAAGAATCGAGCTTAACCAAACACTATTTGAAAATGGTTATTTTGCTCAGAAACAATGTTCCAAATGTTTTTGGATATTTTTGGTCCTGTTGGACCATTTATATCAATATGCATTAGGATCGGGGTTCTAAATCGAAGTATTAGTATCAGTGATACAATTATGTATCGGCTGAGGTCAACACATTGGTGAATATCGGTATTGGAGGTTTAAAATTTCAGTACTTTCGATACGTAACAGTCAAGAAAATGGGGTAGTCTGTTTGCTCAAGGAGCCGGCCTTTACTTGGTTCTGTCTAGAAAAATTGTACCATTTCATTTCACCCTACAGATATCTCTTCCTGTAAGTAGCAACACAAATGCACATCCACGAAGATAGTAGACAAGTGGGTATCAATTATCATAGAAGCAAGTGTCCAGAAAGGACTGGACATAATTATCTTGCAAGATAACATTCATTGTCAAAACAAGGCATGCTGATTCATAATAATTGCACAATTTAGCTTATTCATAATACGGTTACTGATAACTTCTCTGTTACTCCTCAAAAAGCAACACCCAGAGGCTTTTCCATTATGCAATCACTCCTTCTCCAGTTCCTTCAAAAAATCTTCATTGTCAACCAGAACCTAAAAACAGGGAAAGAACCATCAGTTTCTACTAGTCAATGGTAGCACTAGCCAGTCAAATGCTTGAGTTGGCATTCGCAACTGACAATGTACAATATGCAAACAACCTATTTAATAATCCAAATCAGCCAACGACCTATCAATTTGTTATTGCAGGTAGCTAACAAGAGATGATTCTGTAGTTTGGAGAGTAAAAAGAGGTTTGTGCTCCTTGGGGCACTGATAAATGGTACATATCAGAGATGTTGCTCACTAAAGACATTGGTTGAACAACTGGACAGGTATTCACCTAGAAATACTGCTATAGTCTTACAACACAAAGAAAGTACAAGGAAGAAGAAGAAAGTCTAATAGGGACATTGGCTGACATGCCAAACTCCCTTTATCATTGCATTTATTCCTTCCATATAATGAACTAGTCATAAAAAATACATAAATCTTAAAAACTCCAGGATCAGATATTAGTTTTACTGTTGTAACCTTGGTGTTGTAACTTAAGTGGTTATTCATACAAAAGAAAACTCACCGTCTTCCATCCATCTGGATCTATAAAAGATGTGATCTTGGTGTTGATCCCAGGAATTGGTCCTGGTTGTCTAGTTATCTTTCCTCCGAGCTCTTGGGTAACCAAGTTAACTACCTCGGCACTTTTGTACACATCATCTGTACTGATGGCAACCTAGAATGAATATCAAATCCACCAGTGGCTTTACAGATGAGGAGCAGTAGGAGGAGAAAGAGTGAATTGAAATATCTAGAAACTTACTAAAGTGTGTGGAGAAAATAAACAAACAAACCTGCGCATATGCATTTCCTTTTGTATATTCAGTCACACCATAGATATATGTCAACTCCACAACAGTTGTCTCGTATAGATCACCATACCCCATCATGGCTATGGTGTACTGTACAATACAAGTAACAATACAAAATTCAGGAATTGTGTTACTTGCACAGACATCATTACAGAACCAGCTACACCCGTCTCACAAGGGGTTGAGCTTATTGTAACAGTGAATCCCACCCTTTGTGAGAGGTGGTTCTGTGTTTTTGGTGTCTGTGCACTGAGAACTTTTGAAAATTTAGCGATCACCAATATGCCACCTAAATCTTGAAGAGAAATAAGAAAGGAACAATGCTTACCTTCTCTTCTGGTCTGTCATACTTCAGTAGCAGTTTCATTCCCAAAGCCTGGCATAGATAAAACCCCCATAAATAATGTATATTGCTGTATATATGTGTGTGCATATATAATTTAATATTTACATTGCTCAATGAATTAGATCACGATGAAACAAAACATATACTTTCAGATGCTCCTGAAAAGACATGTACTGGTCTCCAATTATTGTCTGAAACACATTGAATTCAATGTCCACACAAAGTGAGCAAAGAAATAAACCACAGATTTCCATTTGTTCATCAAATTCATAGAGGACAAGAGGTTTCAATTTTAGGTCAGGCCGAAATTTTGAAGATCGTCAATTTTCAATACATATAGTGGAAGTTCTGAGTTAGAGGTTGTGATTTGATCATCAATTTTCAACCCTGCAGTAGGAATCGAGTCATGGGTATCAACATCTTTATCAAAAAATTGTGAAAAGGCGGCCTACCTACCACCTCTCCCAAACCCTGTGCTGTCAGAGGGATCCTTGTACAATTGGTGGACCCTTTATTGCGCTATATTCCAGCTAGAATTGAAGACTAAAGAAAAAATGAATTCTGTGCTTACAAATAATGACAATGGTTGCTTATAAAATTCCATGTAAGATTTATGGAAGAAGTGTGAGAGAGTAGAGTCCGAAGGAGTTGCAGAATATGAAAAGTGGAATTTTATACATGCAAGTGTTTTGAACTATAGAATGACTTTGGTACCCTGAAACGGAATGATGGATTATATTAGTTTTAAACTACCGATGGGTATTGAGGTAATTTTAGACAAAAATTAATGTAGGCTAATAGGACACGAAGACCACCTCCAATTTAGCTCCAATAATATATGATATATTTACGCACACATACCTATTGTTTACTCTTTATTCAGTGAGTTTCAAAAACCTCCAACCAATTGCACATGCTGCTCCATTTCAACTATTCAAATAAACTTATTAATGGTGCACCTTTGCATTTTTTTGGGGGCAAGATTATCAATTTTCTAGTTTAGAAAAATGATGATGTAGAAAGTTTGTATCTCACTTAAAAACTTAAACTATTAGGTGGAGAGGTCCCGGCATTATATTAAAATGATTACTCATTCCATACCAAAGCAAAATGTGATTGTATGTAGTTGCTTTTAAGATTTGTCATGTATACCCCCAGTTTCTGGGTGGTCTATCATTGTGTAATGTTTCTTTTGGGTTTGTCATAATATCAGATTACAAATAAAAGATACGGCTTCACATAACAGGCCAAGTTGAAAACCAGATTCACCAAACACGTGAAATTTATACAAAAGATCAGATACCTTTTCATAGAACTTGATCGAGCGATCGAGATCACTGACACAAAGCATTACTTGAGAAAGTGGTTCAGCAGTCGGAGGTCTCTGGAGTAGTTCGAATTCGTAACCATCAGGATCTTTCACAAAAGCAAAGACAGCCTTTCCACCTTCGACTGAAGCAGCCTCCCTTTTGATAGCGCCACCCCTGGCCCTTACGTCTTCAACCATTTTGTAAACCTAAACGTGAGATGAAGAAACCAAATTCAGGCCCCAATTCAAAATGCAAAAATGATACTTACCATGAAAACAAGCTCAGAAGCTTACTTAGAATTCAAATTAAATGGTTCAGATTCAATTGTGTGCAGTGTGGATTACACTCCAAATGAATTTGAATCTTTCATTGTAAATTCTGTATAAATTTTTGAATTTGTTTTCTAAATTTGTAGTATTAGAGTTCAAAATAATGCGCGAGTAGTATTTGAACAGTATATAATGGTGCTTACATCTGTAGTCGAAATACCAAAATGCCCAAAACTTGTTCCTATGTCATATTTATCAACTCCGTAGTCTGTCAATCAGTTTCAAAGCAAGTCCACAATTAAACAAATCTGAAAGGCTTCTGAGCAAGAAATAGACATATATTGATAAAGACGAGCAGTATTCGACATGTTTGTTGTGCCGGACTAAATTAGGTCCAAATTAGACTAAAAAAACATCGAACCAACCATTTTAGATTTTGTCTTTTTAAATAACTAACACCACATTTGTTATACTGGATTGTACTATTAGTCATCCATATAATGAACTAATAGTGAAGAATTCATGGAATTGGAAATTCCATTCCTCCACTAGGAATTGGCAATAACAATTGTCCAAGCACATTGACTGTCTAGTTTACCAACACAAACTACAATCCATAGACAAAAAATTTACTTTGTTTTGGATGGTTGATGGAATTTGGGATTATCGATTACTCCAAGAAGCCTAGCTGATCTAATAAACAAGAACAGACTAGATCAGATATATCCTAAAAATAATCATTTTGGATCATTCCACTGCAACATAAAAAGTGTAAACTAATCAAGCTTTGAAACATTGGTTGATGCTTGACATACTGTAGGTTAACTCCACTGCAAAATTAGATTCTTCTGGCCCGAACCCAAGAAAAGCATTCGAATACTTCTTCTCTGGAATGTCTCTCTTCCTCAAAAGTTTCATTCCAAAACATTCTGTGTAAAATCTAATAAAATACATCAAAACAAAAATCAGAACTGCAAATTCAAAAATCATTTCATAGGGGGGCTCTGTAAAATATTTTACAATGAAAAATATGTTCAAGTAAGATCATTTTTAAAAAAAAATTTTTTAGCTGGCACTTTGAAAAATAATTTTTTTTAAAATTATTTTGTTAATCAAAATATACTACTATTTTAAAACAATCCATCATTGCTGACCACCATTGGTCCATTCCCACCACCACCACCATCATCATCCCCCTCCAACTATCCATGCCACCACAACCATCATCCTCCACCACCAACACAACGAAGCCACCACCGTCGTCGTTGCCACTGCCACCACCGTCGTCGTTGCCACTGCCACCACCATCAATTCAATACTACCACCGTTAGCACAACTATCTTTGTCACCGCCATCATCATCATTTTTTACTGTAGCTATTATTGTCATTACCACCAACGCTATCTCTACTACCACCATCACCACCACCACAACAACTACCACCCCAACTATCGTCGCCATCACCTCTACCGTCACTATCACCCCTTCCCTTGCTAACACAAAAATTGGCGTACTTTTTTGTTGTAAATTATTTTTGTTCTTTTGATGTAAAGTATTTTACTAAAAAAAAAAAAAATCTTACATTAAAACAAACAAAGCACAAATCAATTCGAAACTCCAAAGGTTTTTTTTTTTTAAATGTTGAGTTAAAATTGTTATAGGCATACTTGATGGTGCGATCAAGGTCACCAACGCGATAAACAGCATGTAAGAACCTGCGCCTATCCTTCTTTGGCCAGTCCAACAATTCATCACTGGAAACAACTGCTCCATCCTCTGCCATTGCCAATAAGTGTGTTTCTCTGCTTCCAACAACACATTGACATAAATTACAACATATTTCTTACTATTTGAACATTTTCATCATAAAATTCACAGTTTAAGATATTAGCAAATACAAGGAGAAGTCAACCACTCCCTCTCTCTCGATCGCTACAGATAATCTACAATTCAGACGGAAATCATTATAGAGAAATGAAGAGACAACCTTCTTTCGCATTCATAACGAGTGAATTAATAAAAGAGATTCACCAGGAAAAAAATAAAAATCACCAGCGACATTTTGATCAAATTCCAATTTCAAAATTCAAATTTCATACAGATCATAATATGTACACACACACACACACACACACACACACGTCTATATACAGAGAGAGAGTGAGAGAGAGAGAGAGAGAGAGAGAGAGAGAGAGAGAGGAAACCCTAAATCGTACACTACTGGATGGTGGAGTTGCAGGGCTTATCGGAGACAGAGAGTGAGAGAGAGAAGAGATAAGGAGCAGAACAAGCCGTTGAAATGATCGTGTGAACACTTCAAACACATATATAGCCTTCTCAGTGCTCATCAAAGATATCTAATACTGTTATAGAAACACAACCGTTTACTTTGGTTTGATGACGAAATTAAACTTGATTTATACTTTTATCATTTTAAAATTATTTTTTACTAATTGTTATAATTGCTCATTTAACAACTATATAAGAGCAATCAAGTAAAAAAAAATTAAAAAATTTCGCGGGTGTTTGGTAATGTTTTTGAGCTAGTTTTCATATTTTTATTACTAATTTTAATAATAAGTTAATTTTATTTTTTAAACACTGATAATTTTTACTATAAATTATAACGATTTTTTTATTTAAGTTCTAAGGTAACATATTTATCAAATACGAATAATTTTACTATAATTTATAATTTATAAATTATTAATTTTAATAATATCAAATAGTCAATTCAAGATTCAAGTAACTGATTTAATATATTTTTTTTCAAACTCTTCCATTTTAAATCTTACATTTAAATATTGTATTTAATTTATTTTTTAATTTAATATTTTTATAATATATTAAATATTACACAAGCTTTAACGTTTGTTACGTCAGCGAAGGAACTTCAATGTTGCATAATTTGGTATATAAGGGACAAACCATGGTTGGTGGAGATTAAATATTTAGTATTTTTAGAGCAAGTTTAGGTGGTGTTTTAATTTTATAATTATTAATGTATTTAATAAAATTTATTATTTTTTTATTATTATTTTATTTAACATGTAAATATGTGTTATTTAGTAATTTAAATGAAACATTATTTTAAAAGTATTAAATAATTATTCGTTGTTGAAACCCTAAATTTGGACTGGCAGTCTGGCAGTGACCAATTATGCGTGACCGTTTCGCAATAATGCTATACCCCTTACCCTGTGTAATAAAGTACACACACGTTGGTTGCTGGCGGTCTTTGACTTTTCAAAGTTGATATCCTTCAATTTTGGACTAATTACGGGGTTGACCCGTAATTTTAAGTTCACTAGAAGTCTAGAACCCTTTAAAAGATGGATAGATTGGACAGCTAGGGTGGCTGCTTATTTGGAGTCACAAAATTTAATCAAAATATTTTATTTTTTTAAATTTATTGAATAAATAATTTGTGAAAAAATTAGTTTAATAGTATTTACAAAATTAGAGTACGTTTATTTTTAAAAATTAATTAGCTGATAAAACTTTGAGAATAAAATATGAAATGCAGATGTAGTACTATGTTCATAACGCTGTCGATGTCTGATTAATATAATTTTGTATGTGAATTACTTATTCTAAGAGTTCAAAATATTAAACGATTTTGATTGATTTTTAAGACCCTAAATTATGTTCACATGCACTCAAAGTAGTATATGTGTGATTTCTAGTACACATAAAATGGGTCCGAGTCGGGCAACGTTACTTGTGACTAAAACTTCATTGTTTCATATTATAAGGATTGGCCTAACTCGCTCATGCCTCCGTTCCACATAAATTTTGACACTTTACTTTTGAGACATCACTTTATTTTCTCAATCGTTTTTTTTAATGATTTTTTGAAGGGGCAATCTTTTTGAATTTCTCTTCCAAAAAAACCCGATTATAATTTTCTCAAAGTTTTTAGGAGTCTGTGTTATCCATTCTTATGTCCTTATAATCATCATAAAATACCTTTTTGTTCTACACCATGTGTTTTATTGGGTTATAATCATTCTCACCATGACTACTGCTATTTCGATCATTAGTCTAATTGCATATATCTTTTCATTACGCACCATATTTTTTTTTGGGGTTACAATCCTTCTCACTAGGGTCACTGCTATCTCGATTGTCAATTTAATTTCACATATCTTGCTTGTTTATTCGGTTTGACAAAACCACTTTTTCTTTTTCTAGCCCATTCGTTCTCGGTCCCCGTTCTGCTAACCCAAACACACCTGACTCGTGGGCTATTGCATGCCCCTTTACACCTCGTAACCACCCACCTAGCACTTCTTTCCCAAAATAGTTAAATCCTTATACTCTACAAATTTTTCCCACTATGTTTTATCCTAATCTCTCAATTCGCTCACCTATTTTCCAATGCCTCCTATCTAGTTGCCACTACAATCCCATATATTATCTACGTCCATATGTGAGTTACAATCCACCTCTTTCTCCATTGGTTCTCTCATCTTCATTTCTATTTCAAATTATTCCTCTATTCCCAAACCCATCTCCTAGTGAGCCATCTTGAAGTTGATTATTGTGATACTTTTTGTTCTGTGGTGAAATTGATAACCATCCATACTATGTTGTTCATTGTTACATCTCTTGGTTGGCTAATTCATAAACTTGATGTGAACAATTGTTTTCTTAGTGGATACCTTTTTGAATCCATTTATATGACTCAATCTCAGAGTTTTGTTAATTCCCATCACCCCGACTATATATGTATGCAAAGTTCAATGATTTATCTACGATTGAAACAAGCACCACGTGCATGGTTTAGTAGCTTATTTGATTTCTCGTTGACTCATGATTTTTAGCTTTCAAATCAGATGCCTCATTGTTCATTCATTGTTGTGGATTCGTTTGTATCTATTTCTTCGTACATGTAGATGACATATTCTTTACAATTAATGACTAATAGAGTATTACTGATCTTATATTCACTTTTCATTCGGAATTTTCCCTCAAAGATCTCGGCATATTGCATTATTTTTTAGGTATTGAAGCCACTTCTATATCAAAGGGTTTACATTTATCTCAATGCCATTATGTCATTGATCATCTTAAAAAGGTTGTCATGGGCGATTACAAACTAGTTGTTGTCCCAAGTTCCACCACTATTACTTTCCCCAAATATGGTGGTTATTCTTTTTCTGTTCCCACCCAATTAATATTGCCAGATGGTGGGTACTCTTTACTATCTTACCGTTACAAGAACAAACATTGCCTTTTACTATCAACAAAGCATGTTAATTTAGGCATTTGTCTACTGATATCCCCATGACGGTTCACAATTTTTCATGGCAGCATTCTTATTTCTCGGTATTCTCGTACTTGTAAGCAACAAACAGTTGCTCGATACTCCACAAAATTTGAACTTGGTGTTTCTTTTCCAAGTGCTCCTATTTGTTGGTGTAGTAACGTCTACGCAACATACTTGATTGCTAATAATCCAATTTTTTATGTACGAACTAAACATGTGAAAATCGATTTCCACTTGGTTCGTGGTAAGATGGCCTACAAAAACTTACAATTTCGCATTATGTCATCGAAAGATCAAATTACTAATATTTTGACCAAAAATTTGTCATCTACATACTTTCAGTTTCTATACGACAAACTGACTCTCAAATCCTGTGAAGCATTATATGATCCCAATCTAGTATTTACTACTAGATTAGATATTATATGATCTTGATATTGCATTTATTATTATATTCGTAGAGGATCAAGATAGGAATCTACTAGTCCCGTCCAAACTGGCTATGACGTCAGGAGAGAATGCCACGTATGCGCCTGCACAAAAAAGGGGTGAGATGCCCGCCGGTGGCTTTATACCGGTGGACCCTCCGATGATCAAATCAGGTAAGGGAGTTTAAAGAGAAGGAAGAGCTTGAAAGTGAATTTTGACAGAGTTTTGGTTAAGTAGAAGACAGCATACTTTTGTCTTTCAATTTGGTGGCTATTTATAAGAAAAAATATATTTGACCCGTCTGTGGAATCCGACCCGACCCGAGCAGGTCGGGTTGTACTTCCTCTCTCTGATTAATGCATAGCTATTAATGGTTAGATGGTGACTTATCAGTGCCATCATTGGATATCTCTACAAGATCTTTCTGCAAATGCATTCTGTCATGTCAAGATGTCCATCAGTATTCAGGTCTAGTTTAGGCTAGGGCTAAACTACCTCTATTTGTCCATTTTACCCATGAGTTGGCCTATTTATTACTGATCTCTCATCATCTTCATATCACTTCTTGGATATATGTATAGCGGGACATGATCTTCGATGTCAGCCATCCATCTCGGCCCAGGGATCAAGCGTCTTGCCTTGCTCGGCTATGAATACCGAGCATTGCTCACAAAGGTGCCGAGCATCATGTGTCTGGGATTGAGGACCGAACTCTCGCTGAGCTCGGCCCTCATACCTCAAGTCTCTAGAGCTCGGATATAACACCGTATAGCTCGGTCTATTGCCCGAGCTGATATAGATACGCCGAGGAACGTGTCGTGTTGACATGAACTGCTACACTATACGACCTTCCACGTGTGCTCCACGTGGCTTTAGTCGGAACTTGATCTCCCTCAACTGCCCCCATCATCTTGCAGTTGCTCGAAAACTCGAGCTGCTGGAAGGTGATGTAACGTCCTTGCTCGATTTGTTACTTCGCCTTTTGATCAGGAGACTTGTTGAGCAAGCTTCGCTGACATACTTTCCCTTAGCTGTCCTCGCACGCCAACGGTTAGTTCTACCACGTGGCAGTGCCCCATCGATTTTGCGGCGCATTTATTTCCCATATTTAATGCGCATTAAATGCGTACAACGCTAACTGTACCTTGGGTACATGAATGTTAACCGTCGTAATCAATAAATGCCAATCATATGCGTTTATGACGGTTGGGGAGCTCGGATATCTCGATCCCGAGCACCGTTTTGGTCTCTCCCAGCATTTGGAGGCTGATTTTGCTCTGAATATAACCCTTTTGTTCTGCATCTCGATACATTCCTACTCGGGCAGCATTAATATCTTATTTATTACACACAACGCACACTGCCCTAGGCGTCGTCTGTTGGCGCTTCGTTTGAAGGAGAGGAGAGAGTATAAAAAGGGGAACATTCCCCCCATCTCTCCTCTTTACAAACTCTGTATTTCCAATCCTTGGGCGAT